>CAUYON010084305.1:0-16713 GCA_963573935.1 Arctocebus calabarensis | reverse complement strand
AGACAAGAGAATGGCCTAAGCCCAGGAGCTGGAGGTTGCTGTGAGCCATGAAGCCATCGCACTCTACCAAGGGCGACAAAGTGAGACTCTGTCTCTTAAAAAAAAAAAAAAAATAGGTTTGTCTGGCTCGACACCTGTAGCTCAGCGGCTAGGGCGCCAGCCACATATACTGGAGCTGGCAGGTTTGAATCCTGCCCAGGCCTGCCAAACAACAATGACACTACGACCAAAAAATAACCGGGCATTGTGGTGGGCGCCAGTAGTCCCAGCTACCTGGGAGGCTGAGGCAAGAGAATCGCTTAAGCCCAAGAGTTTGAGGTTGCTGTGAGCTGTGATGCCACAGCACTGTACCTGGAGCGACAGCTTAAGACTCTGTCTTGGAAAAAAAAAAATAGGTTTGTCTCCATTCAGGCCGGTCTATCTTCCGCAGCTGACATGAAAATCTACTAAAACAATGCTTCTCAGATTTCTGTCTTGTCATACACATACTGTGATAGCTTTTTGCCCGATGTAAGGATCAGTTGGCTATTTAAAATTCTCAAAATTCACTCTTTTCACTTAAATTTTCAAAGGAAACCTTATAGCACTATCAGAGTTGGAAAGCTATCATCCAAAATTAGCAAGTGTTAGAGACCACCCACCAACCAGGCAAGTCTTTCTCAGTACTGTAAACAGAGGGGCTGCAGAGCTCGCTTTCTCACCAAAAGAGGCACAGATATTTACTGCCCAATACGTGCACCACACGGGTATCCCATGCCCCGTTCGGAGACTTGCGCCAGCAAGGCGCGCGTGAGGGTCCCCGGCCAGGGCCCTGCGCGGCTCACCCTCCACGGCGTGGTTCACCTCTTGGATGAACAGCTGTAGCTTCATCACCAGGGTGGCTGCGTGGCCGTCCGCCTTCCCCGCCGCCGCCTCCTTGGGGCCGGCCCTGAAGGCCGCATTGATCCATTCCTTCACGTCGAAATCCTCGGCCAGGAACTTGGAGAAGTCCATGGCGGCACGGCCTCAGGTCTAGAGTCCAGGCTTTAAGAGCCAGCAGCGGACGGCAAAGAGGATGCAGGAGCTGGCGAGCCTGCGAGAGCACCGGGGATTGGCCTCCGCTGCGACACCCCGGAACCTCCAGGACGCGTAACCCGTCGGTCCGCAGCTTCTAGCTCAGCTTCGCACGGTCTCAGGCTGAGTCTGAAATTGACCCTCGCCGCACGCCGTACTTCTTCCGGAAGTAAGTGGCCGTTACCACGGTGACCGCCGGATCTGCGGGTGCTTGGGAGCACCTGAACGCTCCGGGCTGGTCCAAACATCCCACTTCTGCTAGCAGTGCTCTAAGCCCAAACCAATGAGCTTACTCTAAAGCTGGTACGTATATTAGCTCTTTTAATCTTCACCGTTGTATGAATACTATTATTCTCCCCAACGTATAGATGCAGAGCTGAGGCAGTTAAGGAACGGTTCAAAGTTACATAGCTGGAAAGTGGCACTGTCAGGATTTGAACTCAAAGTGGTTCGCTGTAATACTCTACTGCTCTCCCTTCAGGAAGCGGGTGAAGCCTCCTTGATCGGACCTCAGTCGCCACTTGTCCCACACGTTTGCCTCCACACTCCCGCCACATTGGCCCCCTATCCTGTCCTGAAACACCATCCTGGAAACTACCAGTCTTTGCACTTGTTTCTTCTACCCTAAACAAACAATACGATGCCTCAGAAAATAGACTATCTCGCAAGGCTTTCTTTGTTATAGGAGCCAGAATTGTTTTCAACTATTGTTTACAATTGCAAATACTTTTTCTTTTTTTTTTTTTAAGAGACAGAGTCTCTCTTTGTCACCCTCGGTACAGCTCACAGCAACCTCCAACTCTTGGGCTTCGGTGATTCTCTTGCCTCAGCCTCCTGAGTAGCTGGGACCACAGGCGCCCGCCACAAGGCCAGGTTCAAATCCGTCACCCTCGGTATATGGGGCCGGCGCCCTACTCACTGAGCTACAGGTGCCGCCCAATTTACTGTAATTTTCGACTCCACAATTTAGAGCCAGATGCAGTGGCTCACCCTTGTAATCCTAAGAATCTGAGAAGCCAAGGCAGCAGGATCACTTGAATTCATGACTTAGAGACCAGCCAGAGCAAGTGCGAGACCCCATTTCTACTAAAAACAGAAAAATTAACTGGGCTTTGTGTACATTTAGTACCAGTTAACCGGGAGGCTGAGTCAAGGAGACTTGAGTCCAGGAGTTTGAGGTTGCTGTGAGCTATGATGACTTTATTGCTCTTTACCCCATGGGAACCAAGTCTCAAAAAAAAAAAAAAATTCCAGTAAGTTATTTCTTTTTTATATTGTCTTACTATTGAGAATCACTGTTATTTGTAGTTATACTTTAATTTTTTAAGGACATTTTTGTTAAGATTTTTTTTTTGGAGACAAAGCCTCAAGCTGTCACCCTGGATAGAGTGCTGTGGTATCACAGCTCACAGCAACCTCCAGTTCCAGGGCTCAAGCGAGTCTCCTGCCTCTGTCTCCCAAGTAGCTGGGACTACAGGCGCCCGCCACAACGCCCAGCCATTTTTTGGTTGCAGCTGTCATTGTTGTTTGGCGGGCCTGGGCTGGATTCGAACCCACCAGCTCAGGTGTACTTTGCTGGCGCCTTAGCCCGTTGAGCCACAGGCGCCAAGCCATGTTAAGATAGTCTTATTCTGTCACCCTGGGTAAAGTGCCATGGCATCACAGGTCATAGCAAGCTCAAAGTCTTGGGCCCAAGCAATCCTCTTGTCTCAGCCTTCCAAGTAGTTGGAAGTATAAGTGCCTGCTACCACACCTGCCTAGTTTTTGTATTTTTAGTAGAGACATTCTCATTTTTTTTTTTTAAAGAAATGTACTTTTATTTATTTTGTTGTTGTTGCAGTTTTTCGCCGGGGCCGGGTCTGAACCTACCACCTCCAGTATATGGAGCCAGCGCCCTACTCCTTGAGCCACAGGCACCGCCTGAGACGTTCTCAAATTCCTGAGCTCAAGCAATCCACCTGCCTGGACCTCCCAGAGTGCTAGGATTACAGGCATGAGCCACCAAACCAGACTAGCATTTTTATTTGAAATTTCAGATTAATGTATGTGTACAAATGACACAAACGATTAGGTTACATTGATTGCATTTATTAGGTAAAGTGCAAGTAGTAGCTGATCTGTAAGCATTGTTTTCTCTTGTTCTTTGAACATATTTATAATAGCTGCTTTGAAGGCTATCTGCTAAACCTGTCCTCTGGAGATAGAGATATTTTCTGTTTATTGCTTTTTTCCCATGCATGAGTCATTGTTTCTGGTATTTTTATGTATCTTGTAATTTTTTGTTAAAAACTGGACATTTTGGCTCATCGCTTGTGGCTCAATGGGCTAAGGCACCAGCAACGTACACCTGAGCTGGCGGGTTCGAATCCAGCCCGGGCCACCAAACAACAATGATGGCTGCAAACAAAAAATGGCTGGGTGTTGTGGCGGGCGCCTGTAATTCCAGCTACTTGGGAGTCAGAGGCAGGAGACTCGCTTGAGCCCAGGAATTGGAGGTTGCTGTGAGCTGTGATACCACAGCACTCTATCCAGGGTGATAGCTTGAGGCTCTGTCTCAAAAAAAAAAAAAAAAAAACCTGGACATTTTAGTTAATATATTGTAGTGCCACAATAGATTCTGAACCTCCTGAAGTTTGCTCCTGTTTTTGTTTGTAGTTTGTCTGATTTAAATTTGTGAACTCTGACTCGCCTCAATATGCCAGTGGCCACTGATGTTTCTGCTCAGATGATTTTTTTTTTTTTGCAGTTTTTAGCCGGGGCTAGGTTTGAACCTGCCACTCCAACAGATGGGGCCAGCGCCCTACTCCTTTGAGCCACAGGTGCCACCCTCAGATTACTTTTATTCTTCCTTTTATTTTTCTTTTAAAATGTGGTTTCTTGGCTCAGCACCTGTGGCTCAACGTGCAGCCTGGGCCCACCAAACGACAACAACGGCTGCAACCAAAAAAAAAAAAAAATGGCCAGGCATTGTGGCGGGCGCCTGTGGTCCCAGCTACTTGGGAGGCAGAGGCAGGAGACTCGCCTGAGCCCAGGAATTGGAAGTTGCTGTGAGCTGTGATGCCACAGCACTCTATCCAGGGTAACAGCTTGAGGTTCTGTCTCAAATAAATAAATAAATAAAATGTGGTTTCTCTTGGCTTGGCAACCGTAGCTCAGTGAGTAGGGTGCTAGCCAGACACCAAAGCTGGCAGGTTCAAGCCGGGGGCTGGCCTGCTGAACAACGACAACTGCAACCACAAACTAGCCAGACATTGTGGCAGGCGCCTGTAGTCCCAGCTACTTGGGAGGCTAAGAGAATTACTTAAGCCCAAGAGTTTGAGGTTGCTGTGAGCTGTGACAACACAGCACTCTACTGAGGGCAACATAGTGAGACTCTGTCTAAAAAAAAAAAAAAATGTCGCTTGTGTCCACATAGCTTAAGTGGCAGTCAATGATCAAACATACTTGTGCTAAAAACTTTGCAATAGTTAAGTCTTCTGTATGTAGGAGTGAATATTCAAAGTTCAGGCACTTTCAAGCCTATCCTAGCTTTATTTTTCTTTCTGCTGTGCCCAGGTGAATGCAGCTTCAGGGTCAGCAGGATCATGTGCTTAGGTTGGGTTCTCTCCGGTTGCTGATGAACATGTACACTGACCCAGACAGGGAATGTCTTCCCTAATGAGCACCACAACTTCATCCTAGTAGAACTGCTGGCACTGTCCACTTGCATACCACTGCCAACTGTCACTTGGCTAATAGAACAGAAAAGATGCCAGCCTTTAGTTAGGGTGAATGGGATAGCTGGGAGCATCCTCAAGATCACACAAATTACAAATGTTCATATTCCAAACTTTAGCAGTTTTTCTAAGAATAAGGGCTTGTCAGATTGTCATCTTTGATTTTCAGCCACTGAAGTGGTTGTTTACATCAGATTTATAGCCAATCTTTTTACTAGTCCATAATCAAAAGTTCTGTCCCTGAGCTCACACCTTTTAGGACACGCCGAAAATGAGTTGAACTTCTCTACATGGCCCTACATATCTAGGTCATGTAGCTTGGCTTTATATGGCACAGTTTCACTTCTTACCACCTCTCCATGAGGCCCTCTTATAAGGATACAAGGAATGGCTGCTGGGGGCTGAAGGAGTGAGTGATCACTAAAAGACCTGGGACCATCATTCCAGCAATAGTTTGACCACCTCTAGGGGTTTGGGAATTGGGTTAAAATACTTCCCTGCTAACTCATGTATAGGGAGATATAAGGAGATGTGGCACATTTTATATTGTAAGACAAACCCTAAAAGTCACCAGAAGTAGAATTTTTATCTGCTAGGTGTTGTCTAACGAGCAGAGCACAGGAATTCAGGAGACAGCAGAAGATACTAACTGGATCTAGGGAACTCACACAGTGACCACAGTCAATTGCAGCCGAGTGTCTAGCTTTGCTTGCTAGCAGAATAGAGCACCTTCCTCTTGGGAAGCTCTTCTCCATCACTAAACCAGTGAAGAGTGTAGATTACCTGGAGCACAGATCTATCCATCCATTTGAGGAGATAGAGCACTAAAGATTCCTCATGTATTTATAGACTTTTACATCTTACAACTTGCTTTTACGCTCCCATTTTAATTAAGATGGGCCCCCAATCCAATATTGCTTGGTGGCCTCATGACAAGATGGCCACATGAAGACACACAAGGGAGAACACCACGTGACAGTGAAGGCAGAGACTGGAGTTAAACAGCTGCAAGCTTAGGACAAAGACTGCTGGCAAACCACTAGACAGATTCTCCTACAGACTTCAGAGGGAGCAGAAGCATAGCCCCAATTTCTGACTTCCAGCCTCCTGAAGTTCAAGAGAATGAATTTCTTTTGTTTTAAGCTATTCTGTGGTACTTTGTAATAGCATTTTTAGAAACTAGAAAATAGGGCGGCACCTGTGGCTCAGTGAGTAGGGTCCTAGCCCCATATACTGAGAGTGACGGGTTCAAACCCGGCCCTGGCTAAACTACAAAAAAAATAGCTGGGCGTTGTGGCAGGTGCCTGTAGTCCCAGCTACCTGGGAGGCTGAGGCAAGAGAATAGCCTAAGCCCAAGAGCTGGAGGTTGCTGTGAGCTGTGACACCACTGCACTCTACTGAGGGTGACAAAGTGAGACTCTCTAAAAAAAAAAAGAAAACAGAAAATAGTACTTGTATTTTCTGATTTCTTGATTTCTTGAAGCTTATCTAAATCCTAAAAGATATAGACGGTCTGATTTCATCAAAGGCATCAAACTTTTTTTTTTTTGTAGAGGCAGTCTCACTTTACCACCCTCTGTTGAGTGCTGTGGCCTCACACAGCTCACAGCAACCTCTGTATTTTTGGTTTTTTTTAGACAGAGCCTCAAGTTGTCACCCTGGATAGAGTGCTGTAGCATCACAGCTCACAGCAACCTCCAATTCCTGGGCTCAAGCGATTCTCCTGCCTCCCAAGTAACTGGGACCACAGGCTCCTGTTACAACACCTGGCCATTTTTTGGTTGCAGCCGTCATTGTTGTTTGGCAGGCCTGGGCTGGATTTGAACCCGCCAGCTCACGTGTACGTGGCTGGCACCTTAGCCTATTGAGCCACAGGCGCTAAGCCAAGTTTTTCTATTTTTAATAGAGATGGGGTCTTCCTCTTGCTCAGGCTGGTCTCAAACTCCTGAGCTCAAGAATCTACTCACCTCAGCTTCCCAGAGTGCTAGGATTACGGGCATAAGCCACTGAATCCAGTCAGCAAACTTAAAACAAGGGGATGGGGGGAAACGAACCTAAACTTCTGCCTTGTGGAAACTACTGTTACTTTAGATTTTCCAGTACAAGTTGCCAAAATAAACCCTAACTGATTCAGCACATAAAAAAAAAACCTGAGGTTGCCTTGAACTATGATGCCATGGCACTCTACCCAGGACAAGAGAATCTCTGTCTGAAAAAAAAAAAACTGGGGTTATGAAAAACTTAAATGCATGATCTTTTTTTCGTTTGGCTATAGCTCAAGATCAGCTTTCCAGTACTTTGCCACAGTATCTTATGGCAGAATGTGAACATACGAGGGTACCATCATCTCCTCTTATTAGTACTCAAACCCCAATTATATGCGGTGTTGGCACTATGTGCAAATATGACTTTCTCACCCTAGAAATGAATTCAAACATCACATGAAGCTTCCAAGAAACCTTAAAAATATTGGCATTCTCACCTTACTCCTTCCTTGCAGTGCTGATGTGACACCTGCAGCCAGCTATCACTTTGTAACAGGACTTTGAGGGGCATATTCTTCAGTGGTGATTTAAAGACTGGTTGGAGCTAGGGTCCCTAAT
This sequence comes from Arctocebus calabarensis, assembly GCA_963573935.1. Classification (NCBI taxonomy): domain Eukaryota; kingdom Metazoa; phylum Chordata; class Mammalia; order Primates; family Lorisidae; genus Arctocebus; species Arctocebus calabarensis. Next base: position 9,341 of record CAUYON010084305.1, on the reverse strand, counting down.
GACTTCATGATGTTGACTTCATCAACAACAGTTCTAGACTACTTCTGGCCAACTTTCCTTTAAGTATGAAAATAAGCCTTTATACTTAGGCTACTGTGGTTAATTCTTTATTGAATATGGTATTGGGTTTTTGATTTTATAATTATTAGACACACATGATGGGATAAAATGCTTCTTTTTTTTCTTTTGCAGTTTTTGGCCGTGGCTAGGTTTGAACTCGCCACCTCTGGCATATGGGGCCGGTGCCCTGCTCCTTTGAGCCACAGGCGCCTCCCTTTTTTTTTTTTTTAAGAGACAGTCTCACCTTGTCACCCTCAGTAGAGTGCTGTGGTGTCACAACTCACAGCAACCTCCAGCTCTTGGGAGTCGGTGATTCTCTTGCCTCAGGCTGGGACTACAAGTGCCTACCACAACGCCCAGCGTTTTTTTTTTTTTTTTTTTCAGGCAGAGCCTCAAGCTGTCACCCTGGATAGAGTGCTGTGAAATCACAGCTCACAGCAACCTCCAATTCCTGGGCTCAAGCGAGTCTCTTGCCCCTGCCTCCCAAGCAGCTGGGACTACAGGTGCCCACCACAACGCCCGGCCATTTTTGGTTGTAGCCATCATTGTTTGGTGGGCCCAGGCTGATTCGAACCTGCCAGCTCAGGTGTATGTGGCTGGCGCCGAGCCGACGCCCAGCAATTTTTTTGTTGCAGTTTGGCTGGGGCCAGGTTTGAACCTGCCACCCTCAGTATATGGGGCTGTTGCCCTACTCACTGAGGGACCACTCTAAAATGCCTTTTCACATCTATTGAGATGATCAAGTGGTTTTGAGCTATTGCTGTGGTTAAATTACATTCCCAGAAAATGCTTTGTATAATGTATTTTTTTCACTAGCTTCAAAACTAGTCAGTAGTTTAGCTAAAAATTTTTGGTATTTTGCATATATGTTTTACTTCTATACTATCTGCTTCAGATTTTGTTAGGGCTATGAATTTTAGAATGCATACCTTACACAAAATTGCTAACTGAATAACTTTTTATAGGAAGTGTGTTCTTATTTTATAAATGTCTGCTTTTGACTAGATTTGTGTAATTTCAAAATGGCTAGAATCAAGCCAGGCGCATGGCTCACCCTCTAATCTCTTAGCACTCTGGTAAACCAAGATGATGGGAGTGCCTATAATTACTGATTCAAGGTTGTTAGACAGTAATTACTTGAGTGGACACTGTGCTGTGGCTCACGCCTGTAATCCTAGCACTCTGGGAAGCTGAGGTAAGTGGGTTGCTTGAGCTCAGGAGTTCAAGACAGCCTGAGCAAGAGTGAGACCCCATCTCTCAAAAAAGCCAGGCATTGTAGCAGGTGCCTGTAGTCCCAGCTACTCAGGAGGCTGAGGCAAGAGGATCGCTTGAACCCAGGAGTTTGACATTGCTAGGAGCTATGATGCCATGGCATTCTACCCTAGGTGACTGAGTGAGACTCTGTCTCCAAAAACACAAACACAAAAATTACTTGAGTAAATTAAAAGATAAGGGCTAGAATATACTATATAGTGGTCATTAAATTTAGCAATTAGAAGGTACTGATGGGGCAGGTATGGTGGCTCACACCGTAATCTGACCACCCGGGGAGGCGGAGGTGGGTCGATTACTTGAGCTCACCAGTTCAAGACCAGCCTGAACAAGAGCAAAACACTGTCTCTACTAAAAATAGAAAAATTAGCTGGGCATTGTGGCAGGTACCTGTAGTCAGTCGCTCCTACTCGGGAGGATGAAGCAAGAGGATTGTTGGAGCCCAAGAGTTTGAGGTTACTCTGAGGTATGACGACCCAGGGTGACAGAGTCACTGTCTCAAAAAAAAGGAGGCACTGATGTAGATGTACATTTCATTCATCCATTTTGAGGGTAACTTTTTTTGAGACAAAGTCTCACTTTGTTGCCCTCAGTACAGAGCCATGGCATCACAGCTCACAACAACTTTAAACTATTCAGCTTAGGGTGGCACCTGTAGCTCAGTGAGTAAGGTGCTTCCCCATATACTGAGGGTGGCAGGTTCAAACCTGGCCCTGGCCAAAATGCAAAAAAAATAGCCAGGCGTGGCAGGTGCCTGAAGTCCCAGCTACTAGGGAGCCTGAGGCAAGAGAATCACCTAAGCCCAGAAGTTGGAGGTTGCTGTGAGCTGTGACGCCACAGGACCTTAACAAGTGGGACAAAGTGAGACTCTCTCTCTTAAAATCGCCTAAGCCCAGGAGTTGGAGGTTGCTGTGAGCTGTGACTCCACAGCACTCTACCGAGGGTGGTAAAAGTGAAGACTTTGTCTCTACAAAAAAAAAAAAAAAAACTCTTCAGCTTAAGTGATTCTCTTGCCTCAGCCTCCCAAGTTGCTGGGAGTACACGCACTTGCCACAATGCCTGCCTATTTTTAGAGACAAAGTCTCACTCTGGCTCAGGCTGTTCTCAAAACTGTAAGCTCAGACAATCCATCCAACTCAGCCTCCCACACTGCTAGGATTACAGGTATGCGCCACTGCATCTGGCTTGATGGAAACTCTTCACAGGTAGACCTTGTCTTTGTAATGGTTACCTATTTCAGAGCTTATACAGTATCTACAAAGACTATAAAAACTATGTAGAAAACACTTGAGCATGAATTAAAATTAGTCTCATGAGAATTATTTCAAGTGAAGACATCACCCCATTCATTTATCTACTTTGTTTCCACATTTCCTTAAAAACTGCATTATTGGGCGATGCCCGTAGCTCAGTGGATAGGGGACAGGCCACATATACCGAGGCTGGCAGGTTCAAACCAGGCCCCAGCCAACTAAAATGAACAGTAACAACTGCAACAACAACAAAAAAATAGGCATTGTGATAGACTCCTTGTAGTCCCAGCTACTTGGGAGGCTGAGGCAAGAGAATCACTTAAGCCCAGGAGTTTGAGGTTGCTATGAGGTGCAACACCACAGAACACTACCCAGGGTGACATCTTCAGACTCTGTCTCAAAAAAAGAAAAGGAAAGAAAGGCCAGGGTGGCCAGTAACGAGTAGCACTGACAAAAACATTGCAAAAATTCATCGAATTGTGCCTCAAAATCATTGGCTGTGAGAAGCATAGCAGACCAAATAAATAAACATCAATAGAAATGCAATTAGCAAAAGCTTAACTGAAAATCTTGGCCAAAAAATTCATGGCTTTTGCATCAGGACAATGCACTAGCTTACACAGCACTATATCTCAGGGAGTTTTTAACCAGTAAACAAACAACTATATTGGAACATCCTCCCTACTCACACGATCTGGCCTCCAAGGACTTTTTTTCTTTACCCAAAGGTAAAGGAAATATTGTATGGAAGACATTCTGATGACATTTAGGACATCAAGGTTAATACAATCTACAGCTTTTATGGCCATTCCAGGAAAAGAATTCCACAATTGCTTTGAAGAGTGGACTAGGAGCTGGTGTCAGTACACAGCTTCCCAAGGGTTGTACGTCAAAGGTGACCACAGTGATATGCAGCAATGCATGCAGGATGTAGTACTTTTTCTAGGATGAGTTCACAAACTTAAATATCAGACCTTTTATGATTAAGACCACCAAACAGAGCCTCCTTGTAGCTTCTGAGGTAGAACCTGGCCAAGTCAGCTGCTTCAATTTCAAAGCCCTCCATGGGGCCATCTTAGCCAAGCTCACTCAGGTTCCTTCTCCCACTGATTGGGCCAAGCAGGACTTGTTAAATATGCACAAAGCTCCGAGCACACAGTAGGAGCTAAGTATGAATTGAATATAAACCTGAAATTTGCCTTCAGATTATAAATTTACCCATTTATAAATTATACCCATCTTTTTTCTCCAGCTTTCTTCAGATCTTCACATTCTCTCTTCACTAAGGCAGTTAAGAAAGGGCAGTTATATTCTTTATAAATTTTTCCTTCTCAATAAAAAGTTCCCTTTAAGCCTATCATCTCTAAATGCAATCAGCTTTATATCTTTCACTTACTCCACACTCCACAAAATACATATGCTATGTGGTATTTATTCAATGACTTTCTATATTTAGTCACCACTTAAATCATTGCTAAGCTCTTTTCATGTTTGTATCATAGTTTGGATTCTTAGATTGTGAAGTCAACATGCCTGTGAGCTATGATTTATAATGACTAACATGATGTCACAACCAAAGAAGCTCTAAATAAATGTTTGTGGACAAAGAAGATGAGGATGGAGATGAGAATCCTGAGAAAGGGCCCAGACCGGCTGCCCAACCCACAGACCTGAGGACAGAATGTGGCTTGGGATTTGCTTTCCCCTCTGCCCAGAGGGTCCATCTAAGGGCAATTCTAATAAGGCACAGTGGTGAAGGACACGATTGGTCCCCCAAGTGTGGTCCTCTGGCTCACAGCAGCCCCTCACTTGGAAACAGTGCAAAATGTATTCCATTTAGATGATCTTCTCATACACATGCAAGCAGCAATCTCTAATGAAAATGGAGACAAGGTCTTTCTTGGAAGAGAATGCCTCAGAAGACAGTCTCTGCTCCAAGACCAACCAGGTCCCTTTTAAGGTCCCTGAGAACAACAGCCTGGGAGCAACCAAGACTTTCAAAGGCTGACAAGGCACACAGTGGATAAATGAAAAGATAACACTACATGAAAAAAACTTTGGCTTATAAAACCTCCAACCTGAGGCACGGACATCAGTGGCCACTAACATGCAGAAACAGATATGATATAACAGAGATGATTATCAGAAATACTTCACCATTTCCCATACTGCCTACATCAAAAACCCTGCTGTACCCTCTCCCACCCCCCCACCCCCAATCTCAAGCGCACGCACGCACAACCACCCACCCACACACACACACACAATCTGCAGAGTAAGTCAGATGTTGGCATCCATAGCATGATGTCAGGATAGAATTCTTGGCACTGTGCACTAAAACACCATGACTAGTCCAGTCTAGACAGCGAAAGTAATGCTGGCCTAAGCATGAACTGAAAGGTCCGTCTTGTGAAAAGAAGCTGCACCCAAGACAGCCAGGTCTGGAAAGTCTTTCACTTCTCCTACTTCACTGAAAGGCTGTCCTCCTTGGTTAAATGTTAGCTTATATCGTAACCGGATAGGTTCCTAGAACATAAGAGATAACGTTAAATTAGCAAGTAGTACCCAGAGCCTGAAACTAAAAGCTTTCACCCATGCCGGAGTCACCAAGAAATACTATATATACATATATATTTTTTTGTTTGTTTTGTTTTGTTTTAAAGAGACAGAGTCTCACTTTGTTGCCCTCGGTAGAGTGCCATGGCGTCACAGCTCACAGCAACCTCCAGCTCTTGGGCTTAGGTGTTCTCGTGCCTCAGCTCCGGAGTAGCTGGGACTACAGGTGCCTGCCACAACACCTGGCTATTTTTTGTTGCAGTTTGGCTGGGGCCGAGTTTGAACCTGCCGGCACCCTACCCACTGAGCCACAGGCGCCGCCCCCACTAGATATATATTAATTCAAGTCAAGTGAGAGCTTCAAATGATAGTATGACATGGACCACCCTAGACTACCCTCTTAAGGACTACAAACACAAAGGGAACCAGGCACACGTCTTGTGAGCCCTTCCACACTTCTGCAGTCCTGAGACAGGGTACAATTCAGAGACCAGCTAAGGAAAACAGGCCTCACCCTTTTAAGGGACTTAATGTGATTAGGGAAAGTTCAAGTGTCCCTCCCTTGGTTCCCAGATATGATAATGCATCACAGATCATCTTTCATTAACTCTTAAAGAAAAAGAGAATCTAGCAAGGGATATTCCATACAACCCCATCCAACCAAACCAGAGACTTTAAAGCAAGACCTCAATGGGCCTCTCTCCACCCTAGGAAGTTACTTCCCTATAGTTCAGGGACCCCATTTCCCTGTTACCAAAGGTACCAGAACATACTTTATGTGGATTGTCAAGGAGAAGCATCTGAGATATCACAGCTGGAGGCATCAAAGGACTGAATGCAGGAAGCTTGGTGCTGGATGCTGGCTGCAGCTTTACTCTCATTGACTATTGGGGAAAGAAACCCAACATATAACTCTTTCCCAACAAACTATATCTTCCATGAGAGAGATCAGATGAATGGCAGTTTGACCTCCAAACTACTCCTCCAAGACTAACTGGGCTTCTCAGGAGACGTGATATCCCAGGGCAACCCCACTAAGCAGACAGCTCCCACTGATTGATGAAAGGATTCAAACGGACCTTCCACACACAGAATACACCAGAAGTTGTGTGGTCAAGAGCTGGCAAATGAGAGGCAGCATAAACAGTACATCTTGAGTTGAATTCTAACTCTGATTCTTATCAGTTCTGTAACCTTGGGCAAAATATTTAACTTCTGAGCCTTGGATTGATAATTTAAAAATTAGTTGTTAATCAGTGGAGCCTTACTTCCCTTGAAAAGGGGTGACTAGGCTCGGCGCCTCTGGAGGTTGCTGTGAGCTGTGATGCTACAGCACTCTATCCAGGGTGACAGCTTGAGGTTCTGTCTCAAAAAAAAAAAAGAGAAAGGCTCAGCGCCTGTAGCTGGGATTACTGGCGCCCGCCACAACACCGGGCCATTTTTTGGTTGCAGCCATCATTGTTTGGCAGGCCCAGGCTGGGTTCGAACCCGCCAGCTCAGGTGTACGTGGCTGGCACCTTAGCCCGTTGAGCCACAGGCGCCGAGTGAGGTGAGTTTCTTTCTGAGATACAAAGGGTTTCTTGCCCAGGCACAGTGGCTCACGACTATAATCCTAGCAGTCTGGGAGGCCAAGGCAGGTAGATTGCTTGAGCTTAGGAGTTTGAGAACAACCTAAGCCAGAGCAAGACCCTATCTCTACTAAAAAAGAAAACCTAGCCCGGGTATCATGGCGGGCACCTATAGCACCAACTACTCAGGAGGCTGAGGCAAGTGGATCTCTTGAGCCCAAGAGACTGAGGTTGCTGTGAGCTAACATGATGCCACAGCATTCTACCTGTAGTGAGAGAGTGAGACTGTCTGAAAAAGCAGAAAAAAAGGGTTTCTTCCTTGGTGAGGTGGTTTTTGGAAAGGAAAAATAAAAGCATTAAGGACCATGCAACCCCTGGGGCCACTGGGAACCACGATCCTGCTTTGTGGAAAGAATGTTAGAGAACAGTCCCAAAGAAAAATGCAAAGTCAAGAGATGAAAAGAGGGCCAGGTGCAGTGGTTCACCCCTGTAATCCTAGCGCTCTGGGAAGCCAAGGTGGATGGAATGCTTGAGCTCACGAGTTCAAGACCAGCCTGAGCAAGAGACAGACCCTGTCTCTACAAAACAGCTGGGTGCTGTGGCAGGAGACTATAGGATCAGCTACTTGGGAGGCTGAAGCAAGTGAATCGCTTGAACTCAGGAGTTTGGGTTGCTGTGGACTATGATGCCATGGCACTCTACCCAGAGCAACAAAGTGAAACTGTGCCCCCCCCGCCCCAAAAAAGAAGAAAATGAAAAGAGACAGATATATAAATAATTCATTTAAGAACCTGGATCTACTCTTACTTGAAGTCAGATATTCTGGAATGCCCAGTGAGATAAACCATTACATTCCCGTTTTATCTTAAAACCAACTTGAATGAAGATTCTTCCTCTTAACACCTAACAGATGATGTCCCAGGAAAGGACCGGGTGCTTCAAAATGATAGCCATTGCTGAAAAGTTCAAAGGAACTAACCAGCAGATGACTCACCTTTGGCACAGCAACTTGAAACATGATGTCCCAAACAGGTTGGGTAGCAGTGCTCATCATAGTCAAGAGCAACACCTGTACTTCGGGGTGGCCAGGGGCCCCAGTCTGGGAGAAGTGCAGCAGAATTCTGAATCCATTCCGGTCATACACAATCAGAGGCGGCAGGCTGCCTAGGACAGAGGGCCCAACCAGAAGGGTCAGCACAGCTACAAAATCCCCAGACAGCCAGGCTAGAGAGATGCGCATGTTCCTCCAGAGCATCCTTTGGACTTAGCCCTTCTGCACTACCACATTCCAAGTCCTTGTTACTCTAGCTAGACTCCTGTGGACCCCTCCAGACTGACCCGTCCCAACCATATTGAGCCCATTACCAGTTTGTTTTGTTTTGTTTGAGACAGTCTCATTATATCGCCCTCAGTAGAGTGCCATGGTGTCATAGCTCAAAGCAACCTCCAACTCTTGAGCTTAAGTGATTCTCTTGACTCAGTCTCCCAAGTGGCTGGGACTACAGGCACCTGCCACAATACCCGACTATTTTTTGGGTGGGGGGGGGGGCAGTATTTATGGTTTTATGTAAACACAAATAGAATGTGCACATGAGCTATCTATTCATTTTCTTCGCTGCACAGTCTGGCATTGGGATTGTTGACTCTGATGGCCAGCTGGGCTGCTCTTTCCACAATGGCTTTTGCGGTTCTTGGAGGAAAGGCAATCTCTGCACAATAAGATTCATTGCACATCAGCAGTACTTCCAGCTCCTTGACGTTGTGAACAAGGAATTTCCAGAACCTACTGGGCAGTATATGCTTTGTTTTCTTGTTGCTCCCGTAACCAATGTTGAGCATCAATATCTGGCCCTTGAATCTTCTCCGAACCCTGCTGTCAGTACCTCTGGGTTTCCACCAGTTACACTTAATTTTGATGTATTGGTCTGACTGGTGCCAGATAAACTTCTTGGTCCTCTTTTTGACGATCTTCGGCTTCACAAGTGGTCTGAGGGCAGCCATGATGCGGAATAAGAGATGGCGGCACCTCCATAGGTAGCGCCGAAGAAGAGCCAACTATTTTTTTTGTTGTAGTTGTCATTGTGGTTTGGCAGGCCTGGGCCGGGTTCAAACCTGCCAGCCCCAGTGTGTGTGGCTGGCATCCTAACCACTGAGCTACGGGTGCCAAGCCACACATTACCAGTTTTAAAATGATTTTTTTTTTTTTTTTTTTTTTTTTTTTTGAGACAGAGCCTCAAGCTGTCACCCTGGGTAGAGTGCTTTGGCAACCTTCAATTCCTGGGCTCAAGAGAGTCTCCTGCCTCCGCCTCCCAAGTAGCTGAGACTACAGGTGCCCGCCACAATGCCCAGCCATTTTTTTTTTTTTGGTTGCAGCCGTCGTTGTTGTTTGGCAGGCCTGGGCTGGATTCGAACCTGCCAGCTCAGGTGTACGTGGCTGGTGCCTTAGCCGGTTGAGCCACAGGCGCCGAGCCACCTTACCAGTTTTTTTTTGTTTTTTTTTTTTGAGACAGAGCCTCAAGCTGTCACCCTGGATAGAGTGCCATGGCATTGCAGCTCACAGCAACCTCCAATTCCTGGGCTCAAGCGAGTCTCCTGCCTCCGCCTCCCAAGTAGCTGGGACTACAGGCGCCCG
>CAUYON010084304.1:0-20055 GCA_963573935.1 Arctocebus calabarensis | reverse complement strand
GAGTTAGATGATATCTCAAGGTAGTTTTGATTTGCATTTCTCTGATGATTAAGGATAATGAGCATTTCTTCATGTGTTTGAAGGCCGTGCACTTGTCTTCTTTGGAGAGGTTTCTTTTCAGTTCTTTTGCCCATCCTGAGAACCAACACTCCAATGTCAGTTCACAATAGTAGATTAAGAACCAGAGGGGAAAAAGTTATTGGAGCTAACGAAAGCATAAAAGAAGACAGTCCTTGCCCTATCCAAGCAGAAAAATATACCTTTTTAAGGGGAGAAAGGAGAGCTGAAGGCAATGAGTCATGACCTGAAAATCATATGCACAGAGACATAGCAAATTTGAACTTTTTTTTTTTTTTTTGAGACAGAGTCTCGTGATGTCACCCTTGGTAGAGTGCTGTGGCATCACAGCTCACAGTAACCTCAAACTCTTGGGCTAAAACAGTCCTCTTGCCTCAGCCTCCCAAGTAGCTGGGACTACAGGTGCCCACTACAATGCCCAGCTATTTTCTTTTGTTGTAGTTGTTATTGTTGTTTAGCTGTCCTGGGCCGGGTTTGAACCAGCCACCCTCAGTGCATGTGGCTGGCACCATAATCACTGTGCTACGGGCACCCAAATTTGAACTTTTGAGATATGAATGTGAAAAGCTTCAAGAGGAAAACTCTACCTTGAGAAATGAAGTTACCGTAATAAATGAGGAAGATGGTATTTGTAACCTGAAAACGGAATTAAATGGAGAATGTTAAACAGAAAAAAAGTGCTAAAATTTAGAAGATGACTATTGAAGAAAAAGATTTCATAATAAAAAATCAAAACCTCTTGCACATTTTACATAAGGACAGATCAACATTTCTTTCTTGCTTTTTTTTTTTTTTTTTTTTTTGAGACAGAGTCTCACTTTGTCTCCCTCTGTAGAGTGCCATGGCATCATAGCTTATATCAAGCTCAAACCCTTGGGCTCAAGTGATTCTCTTGCCTCAGCCTCAGAAGTAGCTGGGACTATAAGTGCCCACCACAACGCCCAGCTATTTTTTTTTTTTGACACAGAGCCTCAAGCTGTCACTCTGGGTAGAGTGCTGTGGCATTACAGTAGCTCACAGCAACCTCCAATTCCTGTACTCAAGCGAGTCTCTTGCCTCAGCCTCCCAAGTAGCTGGGACTACAGGCACCCAACACAATGCCCGGCCACTCCCAGCTATTTTTAGAGACAAGGTCTCGTTCTGGCTCAGGCTGGTCTCTGAACACGTGAACTCAGGCAATCCACCTGCCTCTGCCTCCCAAGTGCTAGGATTATAGGCGTGAGCCACTGTGCCCAGCCAACAGATCAATAGGTCAAGGCAACACTGAAGTTCCAACACAGGAGACCAAATTTTAGTTATGTATCAGTCAATGTATTTTCAACATCAAACCTTGGTCTTTAAAAAAATTTGTCAATAATTCCTTTATAATTACAGACAACTTGATCACATGCAAAATTCCATAAATTTATCCTCCAAGAACTTTTTTAAAATATATTTTTTAATGTAAAAAATGGGTACAAATATTTTTGGTTACATGGATGGACCATTTTTATAATGCTTGAGTCATGGTTATAAGTGTACCTGTCACACAGATAGTGTTCATTGTACCTGTATGGTAGGTTTTTGCCCATCCCCTCCTTTCTTCCTGTCCCCTCTTTGATTTCTGTTGATTTTTATGTCTCTCTATGCAAATGTGTGCTCATCGTTGCAATTTAATAGTTCCAATTCAATAGTGGGTATATGTGGTGTTCATTTTTCTATTCCTTACATAACTTCACTTAGGATAATCACCTCCATTTCCATCTACATTGTTGCAAAAGGCACTAAGTCATCCTTATTCATGGCTGAGTAGTATTCCCTCATATACATACATCACATTTTGTTCATTCACTCATGAACTGATGGGCACTTGGGTTGATTCCATATCTTTGCAATTGTGAATTGTGCCATAGTAAACATTTAGCACAGATACCTTTTTGATAAAATGACTTATTTTCCTCTGGGTAAATACCCAGTAGTAGAATTGCTGAATCAACTGGTAGGTCTACTTTTAGTTCTTTGAGATACTTCTATATTGTTTTCCACAGAGGTTGTACTAATTTGAAATCACACCAAGAGCGTATAAGCATTCCTTTCTTCTTGCATCCACAGCAGCATCTGTTACTTTTAGACTTTTTAATAAAAGCCATTCTAACAGGGATAAGGCAATATCACATTGTGGTTTTAATTTGCATTTCTCTGATGGTTAGTGACATTGAGCATTTTTCATATATTTTTTACCATTTGTCTATTTTCATTTGAAAAGCTTCTCTTCCTGTCTTTGCCCACTTTTTGATGAGATTGTTTTTTCATGTTTATGTGCTTAAGTTTATTGTATATTCTTGTTCTTAGCCCTTTATTGGATGCATAGCTTGCAAATATTTTCTCCCATTCTATAGGTTGTCTATTTGCTCTGTTGTTTATTTCCTTGGCTGTCAGAATATTTTAAATTTAATCAAGTCTCATTTATTTATTTTTGTTGTTGCTATGATTGCCATTGTGGTCTTCTTCATAAATTCCTTGCCTAGGCCATATCTAGAAAGGTTTTTCTAACATTTACTTCTAGAATTATGATAGTTTCATGCCTTGCAATTAATAGTATTTTATCCATCTTGAATTAATTTTTTTTTGAGACAGAGCCTCAAGCTGTCACCCTGGATAGAGTGCTGTAGCATCACAACTCACAGCAACCTCCAACTTCTGGGCTCAAGCGAATCTCCTGCCTCCGCCTCCCAAGTAGCTGGGACTACAGGCACCCACCACAACGCCCGGCCATTTTTTGGTTGCAGCTGTCATAGTTGTTTGGCGGGCCCGGGTTGGATTCCAACCCGCCAGCTCTGGTGTATGTGGCTAGTGCCTTAGCCCATTGAGCCACAGGCGCCGAGCCATTGAATTAATTTTTGTGAGTGATGAGAGATACGAATCCTGTTTCATTCTTTTGCAGGTGGCTATCCAATTTTCCCAGCACCATTTACTGAATAGGCATTCTTTCCCCCAGTGTATATTGTTGTCTGCTTTGTCAAATTTCAGTTGGCTGAATGTGGATGGTTTTATACCTGAGTTTTCTTTTCTGTTCCATTGGTTCATGTCTCTATTTTTGTGCCATGGTGCTTTGGTTACTATAAGCTTGTAGTATACTTTGAGGTCTGGTAATGTGCTGACTCCAGATTTATTTCTTTTGCTTGAGATTTCTTTGCCTATTCAGACTCTAGTTCTAAACAAAGCATATACTTATTTCTTCTAGATCTGTGAAATATAACATTGGTATTTTAATGGGAATTGCACTGAATCTGTAAATCACTTTGGGTAGTATGAACATTAACAATGTTCATTCTACTGATCCATAAGCATGATGTTTTTCCATTTGTTTGTATCATCTATGATTTATTTCCTCCCTGTTTTGTGGTTCTCTTTGTAGAGGTCTTTCACCTCCTTGATTAAGCATATTCTAGGGAAGTTTTCTTCTATTATTCCCTCAAATAGGGTTTCCAGCTCTTATGTGTTTTCCTCATCCTTAGGAATGCCTATGATTCTTATATTTGGCCATTTTACAATAATTCCATATTTCTCATAGGCTTTGTTTATTCCTCTTAATTCTCTGCTTATTGTTTTTAATTGAGTTAATTTGAGAGTTATCTTCAAGTTCTGCAATTCTTTCCTGTATCTGGTCTAGTTTATTCTTTTTTCTTTTCTTTTCTTTTTTTTTTTTTTTGAGACAGAGTCTCACTATGTCACCCTTGGTAGAGTGCCATGGTGTCACAGCTCACAGCAACCTCAAACTCTTGGGCTTAAGCAATTCTCTTGCCTCAGCCTCTCAACTAGCTGGGACTGCAGACGCCTAGCTATTTTTGTTGTTGTTGTTGTTGCAGTTGTTTAAGCTGGCCCGGGCTGGGTTTGAACCCTCCACCTTCAGTGTATGTGGCTGGTGCCATAACCACTGTGCTACGGGTGCTGAGCCATGGTCTAGTATATTCTTAAAACTTTCCACTGTGTTTTGTGTTTCCTTAAATGATTTTTTTTCATTTCCGTAAGTTCTATTTTTTTTTCTTATAATATGTCAATCTCTTTGGTAAATTTTTCATTCATTTCCTGAATTGTTTTTCTGGTTTGTTGAGTTGGTTTTCCACTTTCTCTTTGATTTTACTGTGCTTCTTTATAATCCATATGTGGGATTCTTTATCTGTCATTTTAATATTTAAATTTTTTTGGTAACCATTGCTAGTCAACTGGTGTTCTCTTCTGAAGGTGTCTCTTCATTCTGAGTGGGTTTTTTTTTTTAAACATTTCTGGAGTTATTTTGCTGATTCCTTCTCATCTGGAGCAGCTGTTGCTTCTTATTTTTGGATTTTCTATTTTTTTATTTTTTTGAGACGGAGTTTCACTCTATCACCCTGGGGAGAATGCTATAGTGTCATAGCTCACAGCAACCTCAAACTCCTGGATTCAAGAAATGCTTCTGCCTCAACCTCCCAAGAAGCTGGCACTATAGGCATCCACCAGAATGCTCTGCTAATTTTTTTTTTTTTTTTGGTAGAGATGGGGTCTTGCTCTTCTTCAGGCTAGTCTTGAACTCCTGAGCTCAAGCAATCTACTCATCTCAGCCTCTCAGAGTATGAGGAGTAAAGGTGTGGGCCATTGTTCCCAGCTTTATTTTTGGATTTTCTTTTGTTTAAATGGGGCACCCCCCTTCACTTGCATAGGTGTGTTTGTAGCGTATGTTGGGTAAGAAACTTTGGCTTTGTTTGTGGGTGCTCCGTTGGTGATCTAGGTGCTGGGCAGATGTATTGGTTATAGATATGCTTAGTGTGGTGGTTTTCTCAGTTACTAGGTATTTGCAAGCTATAGCAATGGTGAATTATGTGTGTGGGAAGATTCCCTGTCTCTCTTTGAAGAAAGAGGATGGAGGTCTTTGAAATCCTTTCTCTTTCACCAGCCCTGTGGTCTTCTTAGCAGTGTAAATTCTATTGGCAAGCCCAGTTCAATCTCTCAGACAGCACGTGGTGCTTGTTGGTTAGAAGTGATCTCACTCCATATGATTGAGTCAGTACATGCTGCAAAGAGCTATGAAAATTGTCTTCACGTTCAATTGGTGGCCCTTGTCAGAAGGGATAAGCTGCACTGTTGTTTTTGGACCTGTGACCAACTCTAGTCCTTCAGGAGGAACATTTGAATGCTCCAGCTAGTATGAGAGGCCCTGGAAGTTTCAGGTGAGTCCTTGATCTCTGCCACAGAAGATGTGGGTGGGGGAGTGAGGCTGGGGAGGGCTGAGTTGGGTGAGCTTGTCCTCAGGTTCCACAAAGACTGGTAAGATAAGTGTTTTGGCAGCATTACAAGATATGCTCCCAGCTTCTGAGGAAGGCTGCCAAGGAGAGTCTGAGGGGCCCCACCCAACCATAAAGTCTGCTTGTGTAGATAGGGCCATCTGAGATTCACAATTTAGCTGTTCGGATCTCAATCCTCCCTCAGCCTGTATGTCTAATCCCCTAGGGTGTGTCTCAGTGAAATGCTGGTGAGCAGGATGATCCCAAATTGGGCACCCTCAGTCACTACAAGTCCTCAAGGGAAGCGATGTGGGCCCACTCTCTGTGTAGGTCCCAGCCTGGGATAAGTGCCTGCTGGAGAAAGGCAGCTGCTCATCAAATTCTTGGCTCAAACTGCTTTCCTGGTTACAGTGAGTGGGAGAGGGTTGGGGAAGAAAGCATCTGAATAGAAGAAAGCTCACTCCCAGCCTCTCGTGTCACTCTCCTTGGAGGGGAACCCCACACCGAAAGTCCAAGTTCTGGATCATGTACGGTCTCCCCACTATTCTGCGTTTGTCGCTATGCCTGGGCTCATGGGATTCAGAAAGCCTCCAAGAAACTGGTAGCCCACTGATCATGAAGGGTAATGGAAGGGAGCGAGAAAATCCCCTTTACTCTGTCTCTGAGGTCTGAGCCTCTCTGGGTTTGATCTTTGCTGATATCTTTCTTTCCTTCACCTTTCTCTGCTTTGCAATTTTCCTCTGTGAGGTTCCTGGACAGCTCTGGCACCTCTTTCTGTGATATACTCCTACACTATGTCTTTTCTTCCTCTCCGATCACTGAAATCCTACCTTCTTCCCTTTGTGATGGTCCAGTAAGCTATGTCTCCCGTCAGACCTCTTACACCCCCAAGGCAAAATCTTCATGAACTTTTCACAATTCACACATACAGATCTTCAACGGCACAGACTTGCTGCTTTGTCCTATACTTCCTCTTTCTTAAATAACCAGTCATTTTACTATAAGACACAATTTACCACTCAAGATTATTTCTCATGCTAAATTCTTTTCTTTGTAACGTTCTTTATCAAAAATATATCATCTTCAAACCTATAAATGTCTTCAAATCTCCATCTCCTACTTATGGGTTCCTTTCTCTTTTGTTTCTATTTCCTTACTAAATTTATTTTTTGAAACAACCTTAAATAACCTTGTAAATTTGGATAAAATTATTCCTTTTTCTTTTCTTTCTTTTTTTTTTGAGACAGAGCCTCAAGCTGTCACCCTGGATAGAGTGCTGTGGCATCACAGCTCACAGCAACCTCCAATTCCTTGGCTCAAGAGAGTCTCTTGCCTCCACCTCCCAAGTCGCTGGGACTATAGGCGCCCGCTGCAACACCCGGCCATTTTTTAGTTGCAGCCATCATTGTTGTTTGGCAGGCCCAGGCTGGATTTGAACCCACCAGGTCAGGTGTACATGGCTGGCGCCTTAGCCCGTTGAGCCACAGGCGCCGAGCTGCCTTTTTCTTAATAAAAATACGTTTATATGCTTTATAAGTTTTCTTATCAAAAACACATCTTACTTTTTTGTTAAACTTTGCACACAGATTTATATATTTTCATTAGAATGTAGTAACCTTAGTGACCTTAATTTCTGTTGAAAATTTAGGAAGTGGAAATTTAGTAAGTAAGCAATTATGGTCACATATTAATATATTATAAGTGAGAGCCATTTTATAATTTTTGAAAACATGTTTTCCCAAAACATGTTTGTGCGTATTATAGACACAAATATATTTAGTCTTTCTATAAAATTTGAGAAGCCAAGACAAAACTTATATTTATGTTCAGCAATTTATGTTTCAGCATTAATATCTTATTTGGAAATGACCCAGGCATTTAATGAGTATCTTTTATTTAAATTGAGGTTTTAAGTTACTAAAAAGGTTTTTGAAACTCTGAAGAGTTCATTTATAATCACATACATTAATTTAAACAATAAGAACTGAGAACTGAGATATTAGCCAAAGCTAGTCAGTATTTCAAGTTATTTCCCTGTTAACCATTTCTTATAACTTGTCGGTATCAAGTGTTCATTTTAGTAAAAACTGTAAATTTAAATATATGAGTATATTGCTGATAACTTAGAAAATACATTTGTTTTCATTAAACAAACAATATTAAATAATATCATTCTGTTTACAAGTTGGGTATATAGTTTTATGACCTTAAAATATTTAGAAAGGGCAAATATAAAACTTTCTCACCAGTAAATCCAGACAAAAAGGTATGCTGACAACTTTGAAGACACTTCTATTTTTACTTTACCACTTATTTTATTTTATTTTATTTACTTTTTTTGAGACAGAGTCTCAAGCTGTCCCTTTGGGTAGAGTGCCATGGTGTCACAGCTCACAGCAGCCTCAAACTCTTGGGCTTAAGCAATTCTCTTGCCTCAGCCTCCCAAGTAGATGGGACTACAGGTACCCACCACAACGCCCGGCTATTTTTTGGTTGTATTTGTCATTGTTGTTTGGCAGGCGCAGGCTGGTCTCAAACCTGCCAGCTCTGGTGTATGTGGCTGGCGCCCTAGCCGCTGACCTTCAGGTGCTGAGCCACTGATAATTTCAAAACCAGTTTATTTCTTAAAGATTTACTTAAGCTTTATAGGCTAAAAGGTATTTGGATTAACTAGTGTATATTTTATATGAGTGCTCATTTATCTAAGCCAATCTGAATAGAATTCCTTAAGACATTTCTGCCACTGTACCAAGTTGTACCACATAGATATAACATACAATATAATACATGAACATATGCATAAACACAGCGAAATATAGAGTAGAACCTCCATAGATGACCACCTCCCTACATTGATCACCTCCTTAAGTTGACCTAATTTTCATAGACCAGACATGTACCACATGTATGTATCAGTATAGTAGGCATACTTCCTTATGTTGATCACCTCCATATATTGACCAGTTTGTTACACTCCCTTGGGTGGTCAACTTACAGAGGTTCTACTTTGTGTATATACACACACAAAGATCTTATAACTTTCATTTTGGAATTTTTGTCATGCGATAATGATACAAACTCACCAGTTTATAAAAGACAGCTGGATTCAAATTACATTTTTTGCAAAATGGGACCTGTTCATATGGCTAGACTTTATTTGCCACAATATGTGATGTAATGGAGGATGTGGACACAAATATGGACTAGTCTGGCTTTTAAAAATTCTCTTTCACCCCCTCCTCTTCTACTATTTTTAAAATGAATTTAAGGTTAAATTTTTAATGTTTGTATTTTAGCTAGGATTGGCTGAGTTGTATAAGAAAACCAAAATCTCCAAGTACCCTTGAATTTTTAGTAACAAATCTATTTTTTGTTTCTTGAATCATTCTAGCAAGGTTTTTTTCATGATTCTTTCTGGCTCCTCTGTGGCAGACAAAGCAATTATTATATTGGGCAGAGATACTTATTGTATTGCTTTGAGATCAAAATTTTGACCTGTTTTATCTTAAAGCCTAACTTTATAAACATGTATTTAGTTATTTTCTCATAGAATATTAATCCTTCAATTAACTGTTCCATCAACTTAAATTATTGTTAGGCAAACTAAATTTATATTGAGAGAAATGACTCTTAAGTCTAGGTTGTTAGTTGCCATGGAACTGTTGTAATTTGTAAAGCCATTAATTTGAAAGCCCTTTAAGACATTTTTATCTTTTCTTCTTGGCTAGAATGCCATAAGTAGTGAGTTTTATCTCAATATCAGTAGAAGGATTAGCAGATTCAAAGTAGGTAAAAAAAAATAGAAATATAGGCAGAGAACTTAGAAGACTCTACATATTAACTCTATAGCTGGTTACAGTTTTCAACAAGCTTAGAGAATTGGAATAACAGCCATTGAGGTCTGAATTTTCCTTCATGTAATTTGTAAGTTTAAATATGCACATGAGAATGGGCCATAATATAGCTAGCCAGAATCCCAGAAAACCCCAAATGCCTTAAAGTTTAAGAATCCCATTCCATTTCTAATTAGTTTCTTGAGAACAAGGAAAATCTTACAAATCGTGTGAACAATTGTCAGGGGTTTGGACCAGTGTTTTAAAAGGTGATGATCACCTGTGGCTTTTAGCTAGCCATCCTCAGCCACCATTTAGACTGTTTATTTCTGCTTTTAGAATATTTTCAGAAACAAAGGAAAGAGCCAAACCATTTAAAGATGTACCAAACCAAATCAAAATGAAACCAAAATTAGGTTGCACACAAAAATTTTAATCCAGCTGTGCAGATCAAACAAAATATTAAATTGTGTCAATAGAACTAAAAGTAAATTCCACAGAGAAGACATACCTCTAAATAAGAGTATTCAAACCAGAATATTGTCCTTATACCAGAAAGGACTTGCCAGAAAAGACAAGAAACCTTTATATCATCCCAGGATGGATGCAATATTTTTTATTAAGGTGGCCTTAAAACAAAAACAAATCCTGAATAAAGTCAAAAAGCCTCTACTAAAAAGAGAGGCTTACAATGAGAAGATTCACCATGGTAGAAATGGTGAGCCATGAAATCAAAGAACTCAAAAGGTTTTGGTACTGCATACCCCTTCTAAGAATTGCCAATTCCTTCTGAAAGTGATCTTGCTTCAGGTCCCACTTCTGGACCATTTACGCCAACCTAAATAACAAACAGAGAGAGACTCTCTAGAAGAAAAAATGATATTTACTCTGCAATAGTGCACTGCAATGGTGATACACGTGCCATTGTAACCTCTGTACATGTTCAGCGAGGTAATGGAAGATAAAAGTTTTTAAAGGAAAAATGAGGAGGTTTACATAATTATTTTAAGATAATTGCCCTTGGTGATGAGGGTCAATAACAAGAGTAGTGTCAATCCAACAATGAGCAGGCAGTGGCTGGATAGATGTCTTTGCAGAAGTATTTTTTGTGTAAGATTGCAATGGCCTTTATGCAAGGTTGTACTTTTTGCAAAGATTTTTGTAATAGTTCTTGTTATCAGTCATTTATGCCTGACAACCCTCCCTTCATGGCCTTCCTTGTCTATTTTTTTGAAACACAAGTGACTCTATTCTGATGCTGATAACTTTCACAGGCATTTCCTACTCCATCATTTTCACAGAATTCACCTGGATTCTTTCCTTATATTTAAAGATTTTGACAGTGTTGAGAGGTGCTGGTTAGGTATTTCTTATAATATCCTTGCACTGATATTTGTCTGATGTTATTGACATGATTACACTGGGGTTATGGGACTTGAAAGGAGCATCACAGAAGCAATGTCATGTCACTGGTATGTATTATCAACATGACTTATTACTTTTTTTTCCACATTGTCAAATAAGAGTATGTCTATTATAGAATGCTTTGACTCTGAGGCATATATGAAGTCATCAGTTAACTTCTTATTTTTTTCCAAAGTCTCAAAAAATAGACAATTAATATTATATAAATAAAAGTAAAAGAGAGTTTCAAAAACAGATCATGCCAAATCTTATATACAATAGAAAAAGAAGAAATATTTCAAAATCATTCTACTTGATCTGGATACACCTGATATTGAAATTGGAGAAAATACATTGTTATAAAGGGAAATTACAAACATATTTCACTTATAAATGAGGATATAATATCCTAAACAACATATTGACAAGTTGAATTAAAAATTAATGTTTAAGTAATGTACTTTGGTCAAAACTGAATCCAATTTATGTGAGAATTAGTCACTATTTTCTTTCTTTCTTTCTTTCTTTTTTTTGTTTTCTTTCCAATAAGGAGTGACTCATTACTCATAGCGTGACCAATAACATTCAAAAGGCTTACATGTATGTTACCAGAGATGAATTGTATACTCTGACAGGTGAGTGTTGATAGAGACAAACATAGTTCTTATAGTGAGTGAGCATAAGGATTAAGAACATAAGGATTGTTAAGAATGCAATGCGATTGCTGTGAAAAATCATACTTAGATTTACATTTCAAATATGCAGACAGCGTATAATGAAATAATCTTATTGCTTTTTTTTCTGCCACTTTCCAGGTTTCTGGGAATGATCGGTGAAGGGCCTTGGATCACTCAGAGTCTGTGTGCCACACTTTGAGGAACGGCATCTAAGAAGGTATTATATATGCCACCCATTAAATGCATTTATTTTTATTTATTTTATTTTATTTTTTTCCAGGTTCATAATTTATTGTACAAATTGAGTATCACTTTTAAGAAGAGTGAAAGTAGAGTGTAGAAAGAAGAGTGAAAGTAGAGTAGGTTTAGGGATTTGAATTCTGAAGTCAAACCATCTGAATTAAATTCCTGACTTCTCCACTTGCTTAAGTAATAAAACTTTTCTGATCCTCAATTTTCTTATATATAAAACAGGTGTAATAATAGTAGCTGCCTAATAGGGTTACTGTGGAGAATCACGTGAAAAAATTAAAAAAAGTCATTAACGTAATGTTTAGAACCTAGTAAGTGCTCAGTATAAGTGAACTAGTAGAATAACAGCATCCATGTTTATGTGGGCATATGGGCAAATTCAAGAGAAGATTTAACAAACAGTATAAAGAATATATATATATTTTATCCATATATATTGATAGAATGGGAAATTTCATACATGAGGCATTATGCTGGAGAACAAACAAACATAAATGGCTACTTTGTTAGAGTACCTAGGTAGCCAGGGGTTAGTATGAGGCCTGATATTATATTTTTGTCAGGGAGGGACCTTATAAGAAAAGGAAGGGGTAAAGACTATGTATTAATTAAAAGCACTACTATTGGAATCATATAAACCAGGGATCAAATCATGGCTTTCCATTCATAGGGTCTGTGAACTTGAATAAAGTGGCTTAACTTCTCTCAGCTCTAAAAGTTTCCTCATCTGTAAAATGGAAATGATAAATTGAGTATTGAATGACATAATCCATGTAAATGACTCAGAACATTCCCTGTAATGTAGTTACGGCTCAGTTGATGTTAGCTGCTCTTCACTACCTTAAAATTATGAGTTGGTCCGGGAATACCCTATAGCTGTCATCGGTCTTTAAGTCAGGGAGGACATTTTTGTGGCAAAAGCTGGCTGTTGGAAGCTTCACCTTTCAATATGGAGGATGTTTTGAGCATGTCCCTTTTCTAGTAGCCTCAGTTTCTGCCTTGGGCCTGCTGCAAGTTGCCCTTGGAGCAGGGTGCTTTTGTGATATTTGTAGTGGCTGAAAATCTTTTTCTCAAAGAAAAAGAAAAAGACTTTCAGTGTATAAGTAGAAAGAAAATGAAAACCACATGGAAAATTCAGCCCATTCCAATATGTTCTTAGTCTTCTATTCTATACCCTGCTAGGGCCTCTTCTGCAGATGATGGCTGAGAATATCCTCTGTAGAGTAATAAATCACAGGAACATTAAATGCATCCTTGCAGCTGCACCAGGGCTAGTTAGAGGCCTATTCAATAAAAGGGCTTATGTGGAGGCTTTTTTTTTTCTTCCTCCTTTTAAAAAGCCACCTGTACCATTTTTGTCTTGGTTTTAAGTGGAAATGATTTTAAGATGTGATTTTTCTTCCTTTACTTGTATTTACAGTGTACAAATAGTTCTTTGTTAACAGGGAAGTAAAAAACCCACAAATACAAATGCCAATCCTAATTAAGGCTCTTTAGAGAAAGTGTGCTGCTTTAACTTTCCAACTTCCTTTCTGAGTTAGTAATTTAGGGGCTGGACAAGATGCAGGTGGAAGGAATTGCTTCATTGACAGATGGCCCTGAATTGCTCACATTCCTGGAAGTACACCAATTCAGGGCACAGGACCATCTCAGAGAAATAGGGCTAGTCTGGGAAGAGTACATACTGCGATCTAATTTTGTTGTTGTTGTTGTTGTGGATTGGCAAAATCCCAAAAGTTCTTTGAAGCTAAAAGAGATAGCTTTGAGAAGAAAATTGGGACCAGATCATCTAACCCAGATGTTGAAAACAAGGCCTTCAGAAGGAAAAAAATATAAACTAGGACTTGAAGGGGACTTGAAATCACTTCTTTATAAACTAGACCTTGAGGCGGAAAAAATCCTTTCATTATAATCATATCTATTCTAGTTAGATTCACATAATGACATTAGCCATGCAATTTGGTGAAGATGATGATCAGCTAGGAAGGATGATTTAAAAATTTCCAGAAGGGCTCCCTTTGTACAATAAAATCATTCCTGCTCAGAGGTGATAAGTGCCTGATATCTCTTCATCAGTGGTTTTTAACCCTTTTTGGGTTGAGGGCTTGCTTTAGAACCTGGTAAGAACTACTGACCTTTTGTCCTGGAAGAATGACTGCACTTGTATAAACATACATCAGAGTGCATTTTCATGGAGGTTCACAGGCTCCCTATGACCTGCCCTGGGGAGATTTTGGATCATCAGCATTTCTCATAATTGATTTTCAAGAGCCACATAATGGAAACCCTGACCGCACATAGACCACCACTGAAGTAAAGTAAAAAGAAGCGCCATCACATTTTCATCATGATTACATTAAAATATTATTTAAAATAATGTAATAATGATTTTATATCAGGGAAATGGATAGTATTTAAGGGCGCTATTTCACCAAGGTATATAGGTCTGCCTTGGTGATGCACAGTTTGATCACAGATCAGCTTTCATTTTCAGTTGTTTTCTTTCCTTTCTATTTCTATTAAATTAAAAAGCCAAGCTTTTAAATACTCCAGGACAGTTGAAATAAGAATAGTAAAATTTTATAACTGTTTGTCTTAGATAGGTTCTGCCAGAGCAGAGTCTGAGGCAGGGATTTGGGTACAGTTAGTATATTTGAGGTGTTATTCCAGCAAGCAAGAGGGAGCTAGTAGAGAGAGTTAGAGAAGGAGGAAAAAGTCAGCGCAAGGAGGCATTGCTGAATGAGGTTGCTGAATTGGGTGATATAGGGCTTGATTCTGGCGGATCTTAAGGAGGATTCAGAACATCTCTCAGAACTCTCTGCCTATTGGATAAAAGGCTCCCATTCACTGGTTTCTGTGCCCCACTAACTGAAGGTTACCCCCAAAGGCCAGGTTGTGCTGTCATGTGTAGCTTTGGAGAAGACCCTGGGGCAGAAGCAGAAAGGGAGAAGCTTAATATTGTGGTGGGATACTGTCAGGTCAAAGTAAGTTTGAGCCTGCATAGACCTGTCCACCTCTTCTCTGGCCAAAGTCAGATTTGATCAAGGGGCTCTGACGTAGGGCACCAGAGCCATTTGATACACTACTGAATGTGGGTAGTGGATATCTGGAGGTTCATTATCTTATCTGTGCTACTTTTATATGTGTTTGAAATTCTTTCATAATAAAAAGTTATAAATCCTAATGCAGAATCTCAAGTCCTTGGGAATTGCCTCAAGCATTTGGTGGCTTTATCATATAGTTTTGGGTGTTTGGGGCAAACCTGGATCTAGAAATTACAATGACAGTTCCCTCATGACACTTTGAAGCACTCCATCAGATGCTAAAGGACTTAAGCAAATCACACTTAAAGGCTGGAAGGTTGAATAGTTGTACTTGGGAGAAAGATGGATGTGGATTCCTAAATCACCTCTTTGATTGCATTCAGTTCTAGAAAATGTGGTCGCAAGTTGTGCTGAAAGACTTGGATGCGATGGTTAAATACACCCAATAATATGTATGTAGTCTATTTCTTTCTTTAAGAAGTGAATACAATCTCCACATGTTGAGACATAATCAAATTTTTAGTGATGAAAGTGTTTGCACTGTAGTTTGGTCTTTAAAAAAAATCCTGGTTATTTTATCTTTAACATAAAGCATGGCAGTATTTCACCACTGCAATAATACTTGAAGCCTCTTTAAAATTCTGAATATATGGCTGTGAAACAGCTCCTGAGCAAGGCATTTAAAATCTGAGAAATTATCGTTAGTGGCATTATCATTTTCATAGTCTCCCTTTCCCCCATCCCTTGTATCAAAAACTTATGGGAGAGCAGTTTCTCTCAACAGCTGGCATGCTTCCTATGCAAAAAGGGAGGTTGATATCTGCAGCTTATTTATTTGTAGAGCATACTGGGAAGACATACCCTTAAGGGGGTCACGATTTTATTATATTCATAAATTTTATGGTTTTCTTCAACACTGAATCATGATCCGAGGGTATATGGCTGATTTCTATTAGGGAATCAAGCAGCAAGTAACTTGGCATTTGGGTATAACCTCTATTATTTCCAGAGCAACATATTCCTGGGCTGCAATCATGGCTCATGTTTCTCAGAATTGACCTCAGTGGTCCTTTTCCAATCTACTTCATGACTCACAAAAAAAAAAAAAAAAGAAAAGAAAGAAAGAAAAGAAAAGAAAGAAAAAATCCCCAAACCAAACCAAAACAAAACAAAGCTTGTTATCTAAATTAAATATTTTCCCTCTTATGGAAAGAAACTGGATCCCTCCTATATTGGTCATGGCAATATAAAATAGTACATTCATTATGAAAGAGTTGGACCATTTCTTATAAAACCAACCATGCAACAATACAACCCAGCAATTGCATTCATGGGCATTTATCCCAAAGAAATGAAAACTTATGTTCACAGAAAAACATGTACACAAATGTACATAGCCCCAAATGTGTGAATGGTTAAATAAATCGTGGTATACTCTTATCATAGAAAACTACTCACCAATAAAAAGGAACATATTATTGATATGCACAACATCTTGGGCGGGTCTACAAAGAATCATACTGGGTGAAAAAAGGTAATGCCTGAATTATATGCCATATGATTCCAAATGTAGAACATCCTTGAAATGAGAAAATTATAGAAGTAGATAACAGATTAGTGGTTTCCAGGAGTTAAGAAGGGGGTGAGGTAGTGGGTGTGGCTATAAAGGGCAACATGAGGGATCTGGCGGTTTTGGAACTGTTCTGTATCTTGACTATATAAATGTCAAACTCCCAGTTATGATATTAGAATATGGTGCTGCAACATGCTGTCATTGGGGAAATGGGAAATTGTACATCGTTTCTCTCTTCATTATTCTTACAACTGCATGCAAATCTACAATTATCTCAAAATAACTCATTTAATTTTTTTAAAAACACTTCACTGATAGGATGGGATTTCAGGGTCAAAAATAAAAATGTCATGGAGCACTTTTCTTGTGTGTGTGTATGTGAACACACACCATTTCTACGCCAAGAATCTGCACATCAGTGATTTTGTCTGACTGTACGTATTTTCTGGTGTCCACATGTGATAAAAATTGCTTTTCTATATTGTGTGTCATAGGTCATATGGATATCTGGTGATGCGGTTTGTTACAGGAATTTTGCCAACAACTTGTACTTCTTTCTCTAAGTCCTTTTGTTGCAAATATTGTGCCTGGTTTTATAAGCTTCTTGGCAATGAAGTGACTTGTACTTGTGCCAAGACCAGGTCTAATACGTTAGAATGATGTCCCCATATCTTTAGTATCTTCTCTGCCTTAGTCACAATATTCATCAGTTTCATACAGCAAAGAATTACTTCATGTCTGATCTCAAAAAATTCAACTGGTTTGCCAAAAGGTTAACTGTACTTTAATACTTATGAGTTCATGCTGCAATGTGATATGTTTTATTACACAGAGCATGCTAGACACTGGGACAGGTCTAATAAAACCAAATTTTCAGATATTTATCTTCTTATTGCCTTTTTGCATTTTTTGGCTGCTTGTGTGATATTGTCACACACACACAGGCTTGTTGTCCCAGCATATACAGATTCACATATTGTATCTGTAATGGAGACCTACTTGCTGCTTATGTTTATGGTGTTTACTGAGTTGCAGCATTTAATTCACTATTTTTATTACTACTTTAACTTTCAGGAAGCCATTGTTGAGTGGTTAACTTGGCTGGGGACTGTAATGGTACACAATAGGTATAACACAAAATGCAAATTTAACTAGCGTGACCAATAACATTCAAAAGACTTACATTATGTTACCAGAGATGAATTGTATACTCTGACAGGTGAGTGTTGATAGAGACAAACACAGTTGTTATAGTGAGTGAGCATAAGGATTTAAGAACATAAGGATTGTTAAGAATGCAATGCGATTGCTGTGAAAAATCATACTTAGCTTTACATTTCAAATATGCGGACGGCGTATAATGAAATAATCTTATTGCTTTCTCTTCTGCCACTTGCCAGGTTTCTGGGAATGATCAGTGAAGGGCCTTGGATCACTCAGAGTCTGTGTGCCACACTTTGAGGAACGGCATCTAAGAAGGTATTATATATACCACCCATTAAATGCATTTATTTTTATTTATTTTATTTTATTTTTTTTCCAGGTTCATAATTTATTGTACAAATTGAGTATCACATGATGAGGTGACATCAGCTTCTCCAGGCATGGGAACTTAACAGATGAAGTACAGTTTAGAATCCATTTATGTTACTTTCACAACTGGAGTTTTTTAGATCTTAACTTGAAGTATAAGATTATCAAAGCAACGCTTCCATATGTGGCCAGTACACAATTCATTCTACCTGTGAGAGTATAAGAGTTAAAATATTTTTTAATACCAGTGAACTGGAATTGGACATCACTTTCTGGACCTGCCATGATTCCAATCTCACCCACCTCGCCAAAGCCACAAATTCTGCAACCAGTGCCCTTCAACGTTCCCAGCCACCTCTTGATCCCAAATGCACTTATTTTTCAATTTAAAAGTTTTTTTTTTCCTGTCACTTAGGCTTGACTGTACTTGTGTGATCATAGTGTATAGTAACCTTGAATTCCTGGGCTCAAGTGATCATCGTTCCTCAGCCTTCTGAGTAGCTAGAAGTACAGGCATGTACCACCAAGCCCAGCTGATTTTTAAATTTTTTGTAGAGAAGGGGGTGTTGCCCAGGCTGGTCTCAATTTCCTGGTCTCAAGTGATCCTTTTGCCTTGGCTTCTCCCAATGTACTGGGATTATAGGTGCGAGCCACTGCACTTGGCCTAAACACATTTATTTATTTTTTTATTTATTTTAGACAGAGTGTCAAGCTGTCACCCTGGGTAGAGTGCCGTGGTGCCACAGCTCATCAGTAACCTCAAATTCTTGGGCTTAAGCAATTCTCTAGCCTTGGCCTCCCAAGTAGTTGGGACTACAGTTACCTCCACAACACCTGGCTATTTTTGGGTTGTAGTTGTCATTGTTGTTTGGCAGGCCCAGGCTGGATTCGAACCTGCCAGCTCTAGTATATGTGGCTGGCGCCCTAGCCGCTGAGCTATAAGCACTGAGCCTAAACACATTTGTTAACACATCAAGTTTTGATTCTGTTTAAGTTGGTTGAACCTAATTTAACTTGATCATCAAGTTTGTATTTCGGGTAGGAAATTGTGACAGAACAGATGCTTGTTACTAATAGGAGAGAAGAGGTGGCATCTTCCATAATAATAGAATTGTGACTGGGATGAGACTGTCCATCCAGGTATCATGTACATTTCCCAGTGACTCTTGTGGCTTTGTGACCAATGGAATGTGAGCAGGAGTCATGTGTGCTTTTTCTAGGCTTAACTCTTCAAACTTTGCGCACACGCTCCTCTATGTATTTTTCCTTTACTTGCTAGCAGAAAAATGGGTTTCTATAACACAGATACAATTGGGCATATGAGACTATTGCCCTACATGAAGGCAGAGAAACATGATGGAATGAACCTAAGTCTGTGAGTGAATGAATGAGCTGAGTAGGTCACCTATACACTCTGGATTGTCACGTGGAAAGAAATTTCCTTGTTCTTTGACTCACTGTACTGTTGGGTCTTTAAAGTATAGCACCTTAGCCCTTAACCCTGATAAAGCAGGGGAACTCTGGAGGTTTGAAAGCCCTAATTGGTAGGTTATAGGGAAGAGTGGTTCTTAATGGCCCAGGAGGAAAAAGAGAGTTAGGTTTTGGCACAGAACTAGTATTTTGTCAAGTTCAGATCAGCCTAGTTGTACCAACTCTAACTAGGAGGTTTCATAATGACTCAGTGGCCAATAAAATACTTTCAAATTCACAGTTTATAGTGAGGCTTTCACACACCAACAATCATGTAAATAAATTCAATACACACAGGCAGTAATAAGAGAGAGGGGAGAGGACCATGGCCAGTAGCTCAGAAGACCAGCACGCTAACAGATGAACCAGCAGGTCCAGATTTTCCTCAAAACACTTGCCAGCCTGGTAGTGTGCATTCCACTGCTCTTCTCCTGGCTGATTTTCTGCAGCTTCTGCTAATGGAGAGGAGGCTTCAGAGTTCTCACAGGCAGAGCTTCTGCAGGCTTCTTGGCCATGCTCAGTTTCTTGAGAATTTTCATGACCTTCCACAGGAGTGTCCATAGCCATTATCTCAGTGACCCTGTGGCTTCACTTCCTTCTCAGATGTGGAAGGTTCCCTGGCCATAGCAGGTGTTCTTACGACCTCAGTCCACCATATGTATACTTAGCACTTTGCAGAGTCAGCAATTTACCATGGACTGAGTCACTTCTCATACATGACTCCATTTTAAGACATTTCAGACCACAAAACATTATTATATATCAAATTCCCACCATGGGAGGGGAATATGGTAGGTGAATGTCTTCTTTTTTCTTTCTTTCTTTCTTTCTTTCTTTCTTTCTTTCTTTCTTTCTTTCTTTCTTTCTTTCTTTCTTTCTTTCTTTCTTTCTCTCTCTCTCTCTCTCTCTCTCTCTCTCTCTCTCTCTCCCTCCCTCCCTACCTCCCTCCTT
>CAUYON010084302.1:0-13993 GCA_963573935.1 Arctocebus calabarensis | reverse complement strand
GGGCCCGCCAAACAACAATGACGGCTGCAACCAGAAAATGGTCAGGCATTGTGGCAGGCACCTGTGCTCCCAGCTACTTGGGAGGCGGAGGCAGGAGACTCGCTTGAGCCCAGGAATTGGAGGTTGCTGTGAGCTGTGATGCCACAACACTCTACCCAGGGTGACAGCTTGAGGCGCTGTCTCAAAAAAAAAAAAAAAAAAGTCACAGTGAATGACATGTATGCTTATCTGCACGGTTTCTTCTGCTGAGAATACCCTTTCTGTCATTTTCTGCTTATAAACTCTTAACGTGTATTCATTTGCCCAAGTACAACTATAATAATAGTTTCTCAGTGACTTCTCTGAGTCTTCTCCTCAAGCAGAATGAATTCTACCCTTCTCTGCCTACTTGTAGCACTTTTCATATACTTCTCTTAGCACTTGGTACATTAAACTGGAATTACTTATTTATTATTTTTTTCAGCTCTAATGTGAACTCCACAAAGTTTGGGACTTTATCTAATTGGTCAGTGTAATTCTGGGGCCTACAACAGTGTCTGGCATATAGTTAGTTTTCAACATGTGGTTGAATGAAAAACATGAATTGACTCAATGAATCATTGCAGCAAATACTCTAAAAGAGATATATAAAGATATGAGTGATTGTTAAATTGTGTAGTAATGTTCCTGAGTATCAAATTCAGGTTTTCTCTTTTGTTGATCAAAGTTCTCCCCACTTCAATTCTACTTCTTTTTTACTTCTGTCAGTTCCTATACCTTCTTGGTATAGGAAGTAGACTTCCTATACTTTGACATCGTCGCCTGTTATAGTAGACTCTGTGAGCATCCTGCATAGATGTGTACATAAAAGCAAACAAATCAAAATTAACCACAAGTGCAATTATATCACCTGAAACATAAGATTAACATACATAACTAACTGTGGGGTGTCTAGTTAATTGCATATTTTGATTGATCCTCTTGTATGGAATAATCATGAATAATTTTCATGGAATTAGAATGCAGTAATGGTTACTCACCATTGCACTATACTAAACATATCTGAATTTTTGATTTGGTATTTGTTCAGGCATTCTGCAATCATTGGATGGCAAATATGAAAGGTGGAGAGGAATGGTTTGAATCTATCCTAATCCAAGGTGCATATGGGAGTTTGTTCTTTAAAAAATACCTGGCAATTTGCTTACTTGTCATTTTTCTTATTGTTATAAAAATCCTGGGCAGAAAAAAAATCCCAATTACTTTTGCTTTCCATTTGTTTGGAGATCTGATAAAAGGAGGCATTTTAAAGTGGCTCTACCATAACTGACAAAAGTCCATAATAGGCCATAGGCTGCATCATTCTCAGTAGTGCTACTGGTTTGCTCTGCCAAAATTAGGAGATCCATTCATTTCCATAGTCATTGGCTTAGGAGTAAAAGCGCAGACTCACTAGAAGTATGTCAGCTAGCTACTATCACAAAACAGTAGATTAACTTTATATCCACATGCTTTAAAAATTTAGAATACCACATCACAAATTATAACAATTAACAAGGGGACATCTATAACGTGTGATTGATTGAGGATATTGTTTTCTTAAAATGCATCCAGAAATAAGTAGGCCAACAGTCCCAACTTGAAAATTCATTTGTTAAGGAGAGAAAAATTATCATACTAGTTATTTATTCCCATGGAGTTTGGCTATACTAGTAGAACTTTGATATGTTGACCACAAACTTGTCAACATATGGAGGTAGTCAATATAAGGAACTAGGACAACTGTACTGATATGTACATGTGACACATGTCCTGTCTATGAAAATTAAGTCAATTTAAGGAGGTGGTCGGTGTAGGGAGTTGGTTAACTATGGAGCCATTACTTAGAAATATAACATTAATCTTTTTTGAAATCACACATTTACCTTTACATTTTCCTGATTTTCTAACAATTAGATGGACTCATAGGAATAATATTAATTGTAACAAGCATCTTACAGTCATCACAAACACAGCTACTTTGAGTATTTGTCTTTGTATCTATTAAGGATTCCACATCTCACTATTTCCAAAGCTTTCTTCAAAGCCAGAATTCTACTGAATTGAGAATGAGAGAATAGGGATGCTGTTTGTTGTTTACCAGAAATAGAGTTGCATGCTACTATATTTTGAGCAGATGATCACAAACACATCCCCATGAGAAGGCAACAGATGTAAAGAAAAAAAGTACTATATTTATTTCAAACTCAGGGAGCAATGCAAGTATCACAGCAGATTTGTGCCAATGATTATATATACTCTTCTGCTGACACCTTGGTGTACCAAACTGCTAGAATGCAGAATCAGCAAGTCTATCCCAGAGGCAACTTCAAACTGATGGATAATATTTGATTCAATAAATGAAATCAAGTAGGAGTTTTAAAACCAATTACATCTTCTTTCATCAGACATTTCTTCACCCTGTCACTTCTTTGGTAGACTATAAATTGAAATGAGTAAGATATGTTATCTACAGGTTTTTTTAAAGCTTATTATAAAGTAAGACTGTGTGTGAAAAGAAGGAATGGTTACAAATGCATATTTGTTTCTGATAAATGATTGTAGGTATGATTCAGTGTTTTAGAGTCTCCTTTACTTTACAAAATATATTTGAGATAAGAAAATTAAACTGAGGGTTTCATTTTTTAGTACAACAAATAAAAGGAAATTTTAATCTGAGAGGAATTTTTTAAGTTGTTTGGTTCATTGATTCCTGATCCTTTCCTGTTATAAACCACCTAAAAGCACTTTTTGAAAATATAGTCTTAGGGTCTACTCTGACAATTCAATTCAGAGCACTTTCAATATAACTGGGCCATGCATTATTCTAGAACTACTAATCTAATTCAACTTCTTACCCAAAGTGATATTATCCTTGAAATGTGTTCATTCAATGACTCAAGGCAGCCCATTCCATTGGTGGACAATTCTAATGGAGAGAAAGTTCTTGTCTGATAACCCTAAATCCTGGAAACTCCAGCAACCTCACAATGAACCCTTCATAGTCAGACATGTAGTTGGCCTATGAGGGACTCTTTTTGCTTAACTAGTTGTGTCCCAGGGTCTAAATAATATGCATATCAAAAACAAAATTGTAATGCAAGCTCTATTTATAGTGATCAAACAAAATATCCATAGGTTTAAGTTCCTTAATTAACATCTATGCTCTCTTGGACTCCTTTCTCAGCAATGGCTTCTAAATATTGGCTGAGTATTCATGGTTAAGATTTAATGACAGAAACTATTCATTCAGTATTGGGAAATTTGAGAAGTTTGACTGAAAAGACCCATTATCCTATTCATAAGTATCAGGGTTACAATTAGATTTAACACTAGCCTCAGGCTACTCGTGGACAGAAAAAGCCTGGTCTTAAGAACTTCCTCAAGAAAGAAAGATGGGCCTCAAACTTATGCTAAGATAATCATACCACTGAGGGTAAGAATAGTACAAAGTTGGGGTTGGAAGTAGAATGATACAGTGACTTACATTGAAATTGGGGTCAGAGGTACTACAGTGAAGCTGGTTAAAACAGTGTACAAAAGGATTAAGTGTATACTGACAAGCACTTTCTTTCCACCTGGTCTTTCTTCATGGTAAGCTTATCTCTTGCCCAGAAATGTTCACAGCTTTGCCGTGCCTCATGGTTCTGTGGGAAACCACCCAGGAGAGTCCTATGTTGGTGACCAGCCGGGCTTGGAGGGACAGGCTCTTTCCTCTGGATCCCCATCCAACTGAGCCATGACCCAGAGCAGGATGAGGCTTGAAAGAAATCCGGGGTAGTTGAAAGACTGCCATGATATATAAACCAGCACCTTTGGTTCTAGAAAACTTGGAAGAGGGAGTTTTAAATCTCACCGTGCTGAGGAGTGGCTATCACAACCCAAACCCCTAACTAAGAACAAAAGTCTGTCTAAACCATGGAGGGGTATGAGCCAAGAATATTATCTGGCTTTTAGCTTGACAAGTTTCTTGGCACTGATTGCAACTAGGGAGACAGATGCCACCTTCTGAGTAAACACTGGGAAGACCTAAGATAGAGATAGGCAAGGGAAAAAAGAAAAAAAATATGGGGGAAGAAAAAAAGACGAGAGTAGGCAAAAGTCAGGAAAAGGGAAATGGCGGGTGTAGGAAAAGAAAAGGCATTAATTAAAGAGAGTGGTAGCATCTCTCGCCTCCAGAAATTGTCAGCCAATTTTTTTTTTTTTTTGACTCTATGTAACTTTCCTCTCCTGTTTTTCCCTTCTTCTCCTTTGCTGGTTCATGAGAGCAGCCCCATTGGCTGAATGGAAGGGAGCAGCTAGACTCAGTGGTTCTCAACCTTCCTAATGCTGTGACCCTTTAATACAGTTCCTCATGTCGTGGTGACCCTCAATCATAAAATTATTTTCATGAAGCAGCAATGAAAATAATTTTATGGTTGGGGTCAGTCACCATGACATGAGGCATTGTATTAAAGGGTCATGGCATTAGAAAGGTTGAGAACCACTGCTAGAGAGAGCTGACCTTGCCTCCTCCAACCCTAATTATTTTCATGAGGTCTCTGTAGGACTGTAGTGGCGTTTTGAATTCATCTTTAAGATGGGGAACTAGAAAATAAAGGAGTGAAATTGTGGTGTGTCTGATAGTCCAATCATTTTCCGGATTTAATTTATCTTATCTCAATAAAAAATGCTTAAATAAACTCCAATAGCAACAAAAGGAACAACAACAAAAAGTCTAAGACCGAAGACCCCTGCCGGGAGATGAAATAGATTAAAAAGGTCTCTTCTTCCTGGTTTTCTCTATAACAGCACTTGTCTGTCTCTGCCCCAGCACATGTCAAAATCTGTAATTATCTTGTTCATTTCTCCTGTTTTCATATGTATTGCCTGTCTCCTTTCCAGTAGAATGTCAGATCCATTAGGGCTGGGATTAGTAACTGTTTTGTTCTTCACTGTGTATATTTCCATCACCTAGAAAAGTACCTAGACATGGCAGGAATTCAATAAGCATTGAGTGATTGAATGAACTAATGACTGGTGAGGCTCACTGAGCAGACAGAGCAAGCCCTTAGGAGAAATCCAAACCACTAGCCTATAGACCCTGTGTCATCTGACCTCTGCCTAACACACCAACCTCATCATTTACTTCCCCCCATCCCCGGCCTTTGAACTTCTCTCACACACCATTCTCTACCTACTTTAGGGTGTCACATGCTGTTTCATTTACCTAGGATCATGGGGTGCTCTTCCTGGCTTGGCATTCTCTCATCTTTCAGATCTTATTCTAATTGGCACATAAGCATTCCCACCCCACTCCCACCTCCTTGATATTCTTTGTCATTGTACTTGTTATTTTCTTTCAAGGCACTTGTTTTATAATTTGTAAATCTATAATATATCTACTTCTTTACTGTCTGTCTGCTTTATGGATTATTATATCCATAAAGTCTGTGTCTTTTTGTTTTCTCAACTCCGTATTCCTGGCATCTAACACAATCATTGGCATGGAGTTGACAAATATTTGTTGATTAAGTGAGTAAGTAAATGAATGAATGAATGGCCACTGTCCTTTCCCTACCCCTCAATGTGCAGACATGCCATCCTGAAGCCTGGTGATTTTATGATGCTTTTGGCATCTCCGTGTACTTTCAGCCAATACCAGAGGAAACCTTGAGTTAGGAAAGCCTGGATACATCCAATTATGCTTCAGTTATTTGAAATGAAGATTATATAAATAATTTATATTGAAAGGAAGAGATATAAAGAAGGGAAATGTTGTTTTCATTTTTTATGCTCAAAGTAGGTTGAGTTCAAAGCTGGGTTTTCTTCCTAAATACACCACACTTGCAGCAACACATTATACTCTGTTATTTTTATAGCAAGCAGCAGATTCCCTAACGGGTGCCACATAGTACTTTGGGAATTTGGCTGGGTGGGCCTAGTGAACCATTTTAATGGGGTCACCTTGGATTAGTCGCTATCTGGGCTCTATTCTTTCTCTGGCTGGGTTGTGGGGCAGGGCTCCGGGTCAAGCCTCCTGCTGCCAGTGCTAGGCAGTCTCCTTCTCTCCTCAAATTCTTCATCCTCCCACCTGTTCTGGAGCTCTCTAACACCCCGTGAATTTCAGCAGCTGTTGTCTCTGCCTCTGAGTCAGGCATGTGTCCAACAGGGGGGGTTTATATAACCAGGCCCTGGGAGGGATTTTTTACAAGTGAAGCCACCTCACATATTTTATTTACTTTAGGATATATCACTTCTGTTTTCCTGTCCTTCCCAGTGAATGTCACACCCCTAAAGTTTCTGGAGTCATGTTTATAAAGGCAGCAGATGTATGTACTACATACAGATCTTGCTGATTTACAGCTCCTGGCACCAATCCTTGTGGTTAGCAGACATTCTGCAAGTACTGTTTAATTGAATTGGATCAAATCTGAAAGCTTATTGATGTCATTAGAGGAGGTAAAATCCAAAAGGACTATCTTCCTAGGAAGGAAACCTCTTTATCTCTGTGACATTGTGAGAACTCCATTTGTTTGGGCAACATGTATAGATGAGATTTAGATTGTAGCTTAAGACTAACTACCAACTGATGGCCTCTATCTGTAACAGCAATGGACAGTCAGCAAATCTGCGATTGAGTTTCTATTTCAGTTTCTATTGAAAGTATCTAAAATAATACATATGCAAAATCATTGTAATGAGATGTCAGAAGTGTGAGATATTCCAAAAAAGGTTCTGGTTTAAAACACTGAAAAGTGTATTTTTGGAATACATGTACACAAATTTAAGATACTTTATGGAAAAAATAAAAAGAAAATAAGAATCACCAACCAAGTTTTTTAATTAATGTTATAAAAGAAAGTAAAATTGAATCATACAGTTACATCTAGGTTTCTTTATTTTCAGCAAGTTGTAACAAATTGAGGGAAACAATAACATCAAAAAGAAAAAAAAACTGTAAATATTTGATACAGCAAACAAATTGAACTATCAAGTATTTCCTAAGACCTAAAGTTTTTTACAAATAGTAATGATTTAAAATTTGTGGCAGTTGTAAAAACTTTCTAGTTCTAGACTCCAGGGATACAAACAAACATGGCAGCTTCTCCCTTCTCTGTTAAAACTAAATTTCACTAACTCCCAGATTTATTGTCATTCCCAGGTCAAGATTTTGTTAACTGAGACTTTATACTTTGTCCAAATACCATTTGCTTTGATGATCCCAGGAGCCACTTCTTTCAGAGTTCCTGACAACAACCAGCTCTATCTGAGACTCCTCCTAGATCTTTAGGGGTCATTTGACTCCACCTTCACCCTGAATCCCTTGCTCCTTTTATTCTTTACTACAAAGAGAGAGCTCTCTGCTCACCTTCTTTCGGCATTTTGCAAATGAAAGCAACTTGTAGTATTTATAATTTCTAACATACATAATTGAGAGACAAAGCAGAAAGGATTTAAAGCAGGCTTTCAAAACTTAGTCAATACTAAAACTATAGTACATTTTTATAGTTTTCTGATCTGGACACTTTGAGGATGTAGTGTCCCTCCTACAGAGCTAACCAACTCATGCTACTTTGCTTTCCTTTATTTTCTGACTCTCAAGATAACCATACTTTACATAAAATAAGTGCAAAAAGGTCAGGTGCCTTGAGAATTTCCGTCTAGTTGAGAGACTTGGGAATTAAGTAGACTGCTTTCTGTTCCCCCTAAATCTGAAAAATCTGTGATTTTTCTTTCCCTAGAAGCAGTCTGCTGGATTAGAAGGAGGCACTTCTGCTCCAAGGGCAGAAACTCAAGAACACTCAGAAATATCTTGATCTGAAACAAAAGCAATGCCAAACTTCACTAAAGAAGACTTTCAAGTATAAAAATAAGATTAGAATAAGAATCCCAGAGTCTTACACAAAATCTTATTTATTTATTTATTTATTTATTTATTTATTTATTTTTGAGACAGAGCCTCAAGCTGTCACCCTGGGTAGAGTGCCATGGCATCACAGCTCACAGTAACCTCCAACTCCTGGGCTGAAGTGATTCTCTTCCCTCAGCCTCCCAAGTAGCTGGGACTATAGGCGCCTGCCACAACGTCCCACTATTTTTTGGTTATAGTTGTCATTGTTGTTTTGCAGGCACGGGCTGGATTCAAACCTGCCAGATTTTGTGTATGTGGCTGACGCCTTAGCTGTTTGAGCTACAGGCACCCAGCCACACTAAATCTTATTTTTTACCATACAAATCATTTACTACTTAGAATTTGGTATAATGCTATGTAGATTCTAAATAAAAATGGGATTACTTCAATTAGTGTATTGATCAAAAATTGTGAAAAGGAGCTTCGTGCTATTACTGAATTGTAGCTCTACTTCAACATGGGCCAAATGCTGAATTGTCATGGGATTAAAACATGGAATTTCTATTATATAGCTGTAGGAATGCCATTCAATCAGTCTGGCAGGTTAAAGATACTGCAGGCATCCTTCATTGTCAGGAGATTTGATTCAGAATCTATACTAATCAAATTTGATGACACAAAACAGTGGTTTTCAAGATTTAACACTCTTCAGAATCAACTATCATTTTTTTTATTAAACACAGATTCTTTGGCTCTCACCAAAGAGTCTCATTCAATGAATTTGATGTTGGCTCAAGAATCTGCATTTTAACAAATAAGACAGGTAATTACAAAGCTAGTGGACCACAGACGACCTTTGGCAAACAGTTCCTAGTAAGCTAGGGATTAGAAAATATTCTCCGTAGAGGGCCAGGTAGTAAATATTTTCTGCTTTGCAAGCCCAGTGGTCTATCACAATTACTACTCTACCCTAGTAGCATGAAAACAACTATAGACAATAGGTAAATAAATGGGAGTGAGTGTATTTTAGGAAAAGTTTTATACCAAAAGAAACCTTAGCCTGGATTTAACCTATGGGCAAAGGAACATGGTTTACAGGCCCCTGTTCTAAAGAAATAATTATTCCTACAAACCCCAAACCTAGAATCTCTTTTTTTTTGTGGTATGGTTTACAGTAGGGAGGAGCATCCATTGGTCAACTGTGGTTTTAAAGTCCACCCCCCATTTGCTCTTGTAAATACCAAATAAAAAGAACAAAATGTATACAAAATAAAAAGGAATTCTCATTTCTCACTTTCCCCAGAAAATCTTCTCAGATTATCCAAGCCCAACCTCTAGTTAGTCAATACATTCTCCTGTTAATGTTTTCTCTGCAATTCGCATTGATAATTATGAACCCCTATATTACAATAGTATGGGGCAACAAGATTGAACAAACTCAATTTGATAGAGCAGGGATGAAATATACCTGCTATTTGTGTTTCCATTTTCCATTTCCTGCACCCTTGGTAGACATTACCGACCATTGGTAGTGCTTCTACCGGTATGTCCATAAAATCAAGAATTCTAGGTATTATTACTAACTAACCAGAGTGGACGTGTGGGATGAAATTTATGTGTCATCCCTTAATAAGTTATCCTTGCTATCTGATGTTTTTGTTATCTGGTGTTATTCTATTTGGAGACACATAGTGTCATTTCTATTACATCTTAATCCATGTAATTATGAATCTTGCTTAATGGAGTTCCATAGTATGTATTTTAATTGGTTGTCATCATTTTTCTGTTAGAACTCACGGACTATGACAAGTTTATCATGTTACCCTTTGAGATCATTCCAGAAACACTTGTTGCCAGGTTTATACAAGATCTTTTCTCATTAAAATGTCTGTTTTTCATGACCATAATATCATTTCTATACTGAAAACTTCTGCTAATGTTATTTAATTAAAGAACACTTGGAACCATAAAAACTGATGATATTGGCAATCTGTAAATTGAAGAGACCTATAGTTTATTTTCTGGTGAGATATCTATGCAACTATAGCATATTCTTTGAAATGCACTTTAGATCAATTTGGGTTAATATTTACTGTTAAAAATTGTTTGGCTACATAATCAAAATATTCGCTTACTAAGTACAATATCATTTATAGCATTAAATGGACCCTGTTACACAGTGTATTACTGACTCTGCAAATTCAAGAAGTCACATGCTAGCTGTTTCAGTGAAGCTTATTTAGTAAAACTTGAAGAAAAATTACCATTTAAAAAAGCAAAGCAATTTTTAAAGTATTGGCAATTACATCCTTGTACATAAATCTCAAGTGTAATATGACTGTATCTAAATATTTACTGAGCTGCTACCAAGTGCTTTACTATTGGCAGGATTGGTTACCATGAAGGATTTGAACTGAAACTC
Source organism: Arctocebus calabarensis (assembly GCA_963573935.1). Classification (NCBI taxonomy): domain Eukaryota; kingdom Metazoa; phylum Chordata; class Mammalia; order Primates; family Lorisidae; genus Arctocebus; species Arctocebus calabarensis. Next base: position 3,719 of record CAUYON010084302.1, on the reverse strand, counting down.
AAATGGAATAGGATTAAAAGCCAAGTGCAAAGGACTAATGCAGCCTTACCAGGTGGCTTACCCCTAAGTTTCTAGGATAGGAGAGCCAGTACATGAGAATTTTCTAGTGGCTTGTAATCTGAGAGGTAATCTCCAACAGACACCCAGCTTTGCACCTTATAAATTAGAGGCTCAAACACTGAAAGGAAGCAGATGGGTAGTAGCAACCTTTACATGTAGTATTGGTATTTCAGCACTAAAACCTCACTTATAGACAAACTACATTCTCTAGACTTTTCTTAGAGGCCCCCAGTTAGGCCTTGGAGACTATGATCTGACCTGTGATACTTCTAAATCTTCATACCTTCTGACTTGTTTATTTTTAACCAACTTGCTTCTCTTAAAACATGAGAATCTCTTCTGTTTATTCAACAAAACTGTCAACAGAGAGAGCAAAGAGAGCTGTAAGCAAAGAGAGCATTTGCTCGAGGCACTAGGGATAGCCATCTCCAGAAATAACATGTTCCCCTCTTTTATGGTTCTGATGTCTGTCTTTGACACAGATAAGAGCCTGTCTACTCTACATATTCTCTAGTCTTGACATTTACCAAGTGGATATAGCAAGTCAAGGTTTATAAGTGAATGTATGAGAAAGAAAGGCACAAGACCCTTGTGCAAAAATATCAGGGAAAAAAGAGACAATGGAAAAGAAATGGTGCAAAGAGAGCCTTGTAAAAGAAAGCATGGTTAGGAACTATGTAACAAGTGGTTCAAATAGCCTGCAAAACATCAATTCCAGGTGGTTTTTGGATATGCTCTGACCAAAACTTTCACTAGGATTGTGAACTGTTTATTGATGATTTCAGATTACCCAATTAAAAATCTTTCTTTCCTTCCTTTCTTCCTTTCCCTCCCTCCCTCCTTCCTTCTTTCTTTTTTTCTTTTTCTCTTTTGAGACAGATTTTCTTTTCTTTCCTTTTCTTTTTTTTTTTAGAGGCAGAGTCTCACTTTGTTACCCTCAGTAGAGTGCTGTGCTGTCACAGCTCAGAACAACCTACAGTTCTTGGGCTTAGGTAATTCTCTTGCCTCAGCCTCTGGAGTAGCTGGGACTACAGGTGCCCGCTACAATGCCTGGCTATTTTTTTTTTTTATTGCAGTTCAGCCAGGGCTGGGTTCAAACACGCCACCCTCAGTTGGTATATGGGGCCGGCGCCCTATTCACTGAGCCACAGGCACCACCCACTGAGACAGATACTTATTCCATTGCCCTGGGTAGAGTGCCATGACATCATCATAGTTTAGAGCAACCTCAAACTTTTGGGCTCAAGAGACCCTCTTGCCTCAGCCTCCCAAGTAGCTGCGACTACAGGCACCCACCACAACACCTGCCTTGTTTTTCTATTTTTAGTAAAAACAGGGTCTCACTCTTGCTCAGGCTGGTCTTGAACTCCTAAGCTCAAGCAGTATACCTGCCTTGGTCTCCCAGAGTGCTAAGATTACAGGTGTGAGCCACCCCACCTGGCTCAAATTAAGAACCTTCTTATTCTAAGATTTGGCTAGGCAGGACTAGCCTGCTGCAAGTTTTGGTAGTAGATTCACAGTCCTTTGTCTGCCTTTTTTTCTACTATACTTACCTCAGAATGTCCTCCCCACAAGTATTATATCTGGTGGTGAATACCCTTCCAAGGCATCCACTTTTTCTCTCTGGCATATTACAACATCTGGAATATAATTGGAGAGTTCTTTTATTCTTAGTTGTTAATGATGGGTTAAAGGGCGCAATGTATTGCCTTTCCCGGAGAGATATGTCTTGGATCTAAGAAAAGACATATTTGAGCAATTTGGGATATCCTTCAGTTACATGAGAGAGGTATTGGTGATATAGAAGGTACTCTTACTGCCACTGAAATCATACTACCTATAGGCAGTTTGCCACATATAAGGTCTTCTCTGTGGCTGATCATGGGAATATAGATAGAAAAATGAGGAAAAGGCATTTTTCCCCTGTTTGATACAGCATTGTCAGTAAGCAGGTTTTTTGCTTTGCTTTGCTTTTGTTTGTTTTTAATTTTCTTGAAATTAGACTCTGCTAAAAAAAGTCCTAAAATACTTATCACAAGATTTTATAGGAAAAAAATGTATATTTTATTTTGTATACAAAGTTATTTGGGGAGTGGATGAAGGGGAATTCAGAGAGTTTAAGGCAAACCCTGGGATATGGACACCAGTTTTACTGTTAGGCAGGTATTGGGAAGCTACTTACCATACCCAGGGAACATATTGTTAAAGGATGACGTTTTTAAAAACAATTTATTGTTTTTAACCCAGTGTTGACTCTCATTAAGTCTTTTTCTCTATTCAAATGATTATTTGGCAGTGGGTGTAATAATGAATTTTTTTGTATTGGTGACAGATAGGAAACTAACACTTGTAATGTTATAGACCATTCTTAAGCATGAATTATTAGATTGATTTGAATTTTAATATCAAAGCTATACTTGTATGTAGTATATGGCTTGCTCATTGGTCTAGAAAATACATTTTTATTATCCTTTTTATCATTTTCCACATAGTTTATGGTTTAACCTTCTACTCCAGCCATACTTGGTTTAGAAATTGACACACACACACCTATCATTGAACACAATACAGCAACTATCAATGTATTTATTTTTTCCCCACGGTGGCTATATTTGTACTTATAAGAGTTGAAAATCATCAAATATTTGGCTGGACCCATTTGTCTTACCTTATTAAAACTGCTTTTCAAGTGTTAAGGATCCTTGGTTAATTTTACTGTAGCAAAATAAACCTAAATGAATTAAATGATTCTCTTAATTGGTGTATCTATAAAAATAGAAAATTGGGTGAGATGAACATAAGGTACCACAGATATGTCCTCTGATAATTCTTTAAGCACTAAACATCTATGAATCTATGTTTAGATTTTGTTGCATAACAATAATGCTTTAATTCTGATAGGACTCTCTAGTTTACTTATGTAAGCTTAATTGATTTGCAATTACCCTATTCCCTTATATATTTACTAAGTCTCTACTAGTTGTCAACAAGTTCATTAGACTCTGAGAATATAAAATTGAGGTGGGCAGTGCAAGATTTATTATCCCCATTTTAGAAAGGATTAGATTCTCAAGGTTATTGTCCAAGGGTTATAGTTGTAGAAATGGAATAGAATTTCAAGTATTTTGACTTAACCTGTTGTTACTTCTATTCTATTTCTTGTGTACAAGTGGATGGGCCATACTGAAATGTAAAAATGAATGATATATATATGGCATCAATAGCATGATTCATAAAAGAAAAAGACATTCATAAATTGGACTTCATCAAAATTAATGACTTTAAAATGAAATGACAAGTCATAGATGGGGAGAAAATATTATCAAATCACACATTTAACAAAGAACTTTAATATGTAATAAATAAAGAACTGACTTATTGCTTTCAGTCTAATGCAATAATAAGAAAACCAACAACCCAAATAAAAATATGTTGAACAGACTGGTTGACCAAAGAAGTGTTAAGTAGGGGGAGGAGCCAAGAGGGCGGTCTGTAGTCAGCTTTCTGCAGACACTCCCGTCCAGAAGGAGAGTTAAAGGACAGAAATTTAGCAAGAAAGCCAACGGTTTGGAGCTGAGCCAAGAGACAAGGTCGAGGAACGCACATCAACCCTATTGGAGCGACCTGCGACCCCAAGGATACAAATAAAAGGTACAGAG
>CAUYON010084300.1:0-18035 GCA_963573935.1 Arctocebus calabarensis | reverse complement strand
TACAGCTCACAGCAACCTCCAATTCCTGAGCGCAAGGGAGTCTCTTGCCTCTGCCTCCCAAGTAGCTGGGACTACAGGCGCCCGCCACAACGCCCGGCCATTTTTTGGTTGCAGCTGTCATTGTTGTTTGGCGGGCCCGGGGGCTGGATTCCAACCTGCCAGCTTAGGTGTATGTGGCTGGCGCCTTAGCCCGTTGAGCCACAGGCGTCGAGCCTTTTATTTATTTTTTTGAGACAGAATCTCAAACTGTCACCCTGGGTAAAGTGCTGTTGCTCATAGCAACCTCTAACTTGTGCTCAAGTGATCCTCTTGCCTCAGTTTTACTATTTTTTAGTAGAGACAGGGTCTCACTTTTAGCTTAGGCTGGTCTTGAACTCATGAGCTCAAGCAATCCACACCCCCTGGCCTCCTAGAATGCTAGGTTACAGGTGTGAGCCACTGCACCGGCCTTGGGAGTCTTACTTTAACAGTTAGCTTGGTGTCCTATGTTTTAAAGGAGGAAATTTCTTTCTTTTTTTGGTGAGGCAGAATCTAACTGTTGCCCTAGGTAGAGTGCCATGACATTATCATATCTTACAGCAACCTCAAATGTGTGGGTTCTAGCAATTCTCTTGCCTCAGCGTTCTGAGTAGCTGAGACTACAGGCGCCCACCACCACATCCAGCTAGTTTTTCTTTTAGTAGAAAACAGGGTCTTGCTCTTGTTCATGCTGGTCTTGAACTCCTGAGCTCCGATGATCTACTCACCTGGGCCTCCCAAAGTGCTATGATTATAGATAAGAAATTTCTTATCTATCCAAAGAAGGTAACCAAAGACTTCAGTTTGAGAAACGTGGCACTATATTAATTTTAGATCATCGTATAGAAACACATTTACAAGTTATCATAGTATCCTTAGATTCTTGGTATCTCCTATCTTTTTAGATTAAGCAGACTCCACTTTGACAAACTATGGGTAGTATTCTTTTCCACCAGGAGATCTAATGGTGAATCTTGAAAGTTCAGCATTGTTTTTTAAAGTATTTAGTATTTCATAATGTTTGCCTGGTAGGGAATGAGTACCAAAAAGGAATCTCCACTACCCTTCTTCCCCACAAATGGTCCTCACAGATTCCTCAATTAGAGATGCCATTTGAGTTAATTGGTCTCTTTTGGGATGAATGGTTCTTAACCAGTCTTTCACACCTTAGGAGCAGATGTATTTTTTTTTTTTTTTTTGAGACAGAGCCTAGAGGATCAGATGTTTTAATGTTAAGTCAATATAAATTTTATTTATTCATTTTTTTTCTTTGTAGAGACAGAGTCTCACTTTATCACCCTCAGTAGAGTGCAGTGGCGTCACAAGGCTCACAGCAACCTCCAACTCCTGGGCTTAGGCGATTCTCTTGCCTCAGACTCCTCAGTAGTTGGAACTACAGGCACCCACCCCAATGCCCAGCTGTTTTTTTGTTGCAGTTCGGCCAGGGCTGGGTTTGAACCTGCCACCCTTGGTATATGGGGCCGGTGCCCTGCTCACTGAGCCACAGGCACCGCCCAATATAAATTTTATTTCTGATTCAGATAATAGAAATTTTTTATGAGGAAGCCTTAGAAGGACCTTAGACAGGATGGCATTCTTTAATGAGGTGGGAGATTCTGAAGAGGCAGCTTGTAGGAAAGAGGAGGAAGATGATAAACTGTTAACTTTTCAGTTTTGCTTAGGATCTTGAAAGCTCTTGCTGACACTGCCTGAATTTGGGGGTTTGGGAAGAATTCAGAGGCCTATTAATATAGTCTACACATTTTCCAGTCCCGACTATTCAAGCACAATTTCTGTCTATGTTGTCACATATCCCCTCTGGAAGAGCAAAACGAAGAGAAAGATGATCTTTCCTAAGTGAAAAGTAGGTCAGATTAGAACTGTGGGATAAGTCTCTCCCTATTGGCTCTTTCAATCTCCTTCATAACGTTTTTTGTATTAAATCACCTAGCACGTAGTTCTTAAAATTCGCTAATTCTTATGAGAATGAAAGAAAGCAGTTATCCAAAACTTTGATCACAATTTCTGCCCTTCTTGTATTTTTTGCCTCTTTTCTCTCTTTAAACAACTCCTCCTTTTTTAACTAGCATGCTAGTAGAACAGAAGAAAGAACAGCTGCTGAGGGGTAGTGGAGGAGAAAATAACTGATTTTTAATGTTTGGAAGAAATATTTTCCATTGATTTAGTTCAGCAACTGCCTGACACGTATATTCGGTAATATTTTCTTTGCACTTCATAGCTTAAATATCTTGGAGAAACAAAAATTGAATGCATAGGATCAAGACACTAAAACTCAGATAATACTGTCGTGCACATTTCTCGTTTCCCTTTTTGATTAAGACATCGTTCATCTTTTTATTGGGCAAGTTAGTGGCAACTCCTCTTCTCTTCCCAATTCCTCAGTGAGTCTTTCGATCTCATTTTCCTAGTTTTCGTCGGTCGTAGATATTGTAAACTCGACTGCCTGTCTGTCAATCCCGGTCTTTGCTTCAAGGTTTTCCGACGCTCTGGCGCCATCCAAGCCCACAGCACTTTGGGGAGAAAGACCTCGGATTCATTGGAGGGGCTTGTGAATCCTGGTGGTCTGCGGCACCCCGTGGGGGTGGGGCTGGGCGCGGCAGGGGCGGGGCCGGCGAGAAGCCCCTGGGAGAAGGTGGAAGGCAACAGTTGAGAAAGGCCCGGCAGGCTGTGGTTTCACAGTTTTCACGAAGGCTTCGTGTGCAAGCCTGAGAAAATTAGGTGCCTCCCTCCTGTGTCGCCTTTCTTCATTCTAGAACCTTCAGTAGGCTTGTCTGGGTTGCTGGGACCCGGAAAGGCGCGGCTTCAGCTCCGGGGATGGCTCCCAAGGGTCTTGTCGCTGCTCCAGGGCCGGTTGGACTCCTGTTGTTGGGGGAGGGGCGAGGGAGGTGCTACTTGTGTCTCCTTTTGCGCCTGCGCGGCGGGCTCCGAGTGGGTATGAGCGCGTGCGCGGTGACGTGGACGTCTGGTGCGCGCGCAGACTCTTCAGCTGAAGCGGACACACGGCGTGCGAGCCGAACAGAATAACCCGCCCCCCGACCCCCCCCCCCGCGGGATGTGAAGGACTCCGGTGAGGCCGGCCACGCCCCGCACGGTAACTCTCTCGTCTAGGTGGAGAGCGTCGCTTAGTACTGGCTGGATCGGAGTTTTACGAGAGTTTGAAGCTCTTGTGTGTTTGAACGGCGTGAGAAGCGTTCCGCTGAGAGATCTTCGCACGCCCTGGCCAGGCCCGGCCTAGCGTGGAGACGCCTTTGGCGCGCGCCTATGGTCTCCTGAGCGAGGCTGCGCATGTCACTTCGCGCGCGTCCTCAGCCTTAACTTCCGCGTTACGCAGCTAACTGGGAACATCGACGCCAGAGAGAGCGGACACGAGGCGGGCGGGGTGAGAAGCGCCCATGGTGCAAGCCTGCCTTCGCGTGCGTGGGGTGCCGATCCGCATGGTACGATCCGCGTGACGGCTTCCAGCCCAGCGCCGGGCTCTAGGTCGAGATCCAAGCTTAATCAATTTGCATTTTAGAGCTCAGGTTTTGGGGTTCCAAAACTCGGAGGGAAACGGTGCTGGCGGCGTCGCTTTTCTAAGAAACTGGGTGCATCGTTTTGACACCTGTGCAAATGTCTCTAGCATGTAATTGCCGGTCAAATTTTTTGAGGCAGGACTGCGAGTTTAATACTTGAGTGAGGTAGTGAACTGTGTAGGAATGGGAACTTAGTAAACAAAGGGCCAGTGGTTTGTAAGTGCAGAAATGAGGGCAGGAAAAACAGGTGGGAAGAGCAGGTGTTATTTTCTTTCTCATTTTGTGGGGCAGTCTTTGGCTACATCTGTGTATGGGGTTTCCCTTCTCTGTTTAACACTCAGATGTGTCTTTATCCTCAGCATTAATTGACCTGAGTCCCAGTAACTAAAGTTGGTAAATATATGTATGCTAAGAGTGTGGAGAAGTTAGGGTCGAGATTGGAAAGCGGTAGTGTCTTGCTGTGATGATTTCTGCCTTGATTTTCGAACCCTGGGAATGTCTCCTTTCCAGGGTGGAAGCAGGGAGGGGTGAAGGAGGTTCAAAAGGAAGGGTTACCAATGTGATAAACCAAAGTAAAATCCTTTTGATGAATGGCCACTTTCCCAGGGCTCGCGTCGCCAGAGCAGACACGTGGATCATGAGAAGTCTCGAGCCCACCCGCGGCCGGTGCGTGTTGTAGAAGAGCTTGCTAGGCTTATGCGGCTAAGTCCCTGGTAGACTCCGCCTGCTCTGCTCCATTGAGCACGACGCCGCGGCTAGGCTGCAGGAACTGTGCTTGGGGGCGGCGTGACGGCTGCTGGGGGTGGGGGGGAATAGTGGGGGAGGGCCAAGTAGCTGGTTCCTATAATCTCCACGGTAACAGAATGCGGCTAAGTCCCGCGGAGCTATTGCTGGGTTCCGGCCGGCCCACGTGATCTGTCCAGTTTCCTCTTCCCCGGAAGAGCTTTCCTTGCGGCATTTTTTCACATGGTTGTTGACCAGCTGACCTCTGTAGTTGAAAAGTGGCGATAGTGAGCCTTTCGTAGTCAATGGTGACTGCTCCTTTCTGGGAAAGCAGGGAGGCTCTACTGTTTCAAGGATATTAGATTAGTGCTAGTGCTTCTTGACTCCTGGGGATGTTTGCAGTGTTTGTGTAGAAACAAACGGTGGAAACAACTTTTGGAGGCAAGAAGATTCACTTAACAGAATCACAGCTAAGGAGATTTGAGGAAATTAAGTGCCCCGGGTATCTTTATTTACTCGGTTTGACTTCTGTCCGTTCCTCCACAAAAGTTTTTGAAATTCTGCTTATGCATCTTATGGTAGGGACCTTAGAGGTTTGCTAGCCCTGAGTTGTAGTTTAGTGCCTATTCCTGGAAAATGCTCCTGAAGTCAGCAATAACAAATGGTATTGGGCGAGAGAAAAAAGTAGTACTTTCTTAGGCAGGGGCACTTCTGTGCCTTAAAACCTATTGTTTCAGATAATATTTTGAAATTTACCCTGTGGGTTGGGACAAATAAAACGCCCAAGATATTGTCTGTCACGAAGTAAGTGCTTATTAATCAATACCAAGTACCAGTTAACTAGTAAAGTCAAGAGTGATTAAGAACGTAATTGGTTATTTTACTATCTTTGCCACTTTGGGGGCCATTTTCTGATTATATTTATATCCACGTTCTGTTTTTAAGAAATTTAAAATTTCTGGACCCAGTGTATATTGGTAAATACTGAAATTTGAGCAAACCCATTCTCTTAAAGATTACATTAAGGAGCAAACTAACATTTTGGCCTGCCCTACGGTAATGTATTTGTTTTATGAAAGGTTGTGGTTGTGGGCAGATGCGCTGACTCATGCCTGTAATCCTTGCACTCTGGGAGACCCAGGTTGGTTGATTGCTTGAGCTCAGTCAGGAGTTTGAGACCAGTCTAAGCAAGAACCAGATCTGTTGCTACTAAAAGTAGAAAAACTAGCCAGGCATTGTGGTGGGCACCTGTAGTCCCAGCTACTTGGGGATTGATTGAGTCCAGGAGTTTGAGTTTGCTGTGAGCTCTGATGTCACCACCACACTTTCTTTAGCCTGGGACAACAATGGAGAATCTCTCCAAAAATAAATAAATGGTTAAGGCCCTGGTCACATGCACCAGGGCTGGTGGGTTCAAACCCAGCCCAGGCCTGCTAAACAAACAACAGCAACAACAACGACAACAAGATAGCAGGGCGTTGTGGCGGGTGCTTCCAGCTACTTGCGAAGCTGAGATAAGAGAATTGCTTGAGCCCAAGAGTTGGAGGTTGCTGTGAGCTAGGACGCAACGGCACTCTACAGAGGGTGACAAACTGAGAGTCTGTCTCAATTAAAAAAATACAAAAAATAATAAATAAATGAAAGGTTTTGGTTGTTTTTAGCAACTTGGGAAACATTCCAAATGTGTTGACCAGCATTTGAATGTGTGTGTGTGTATGTATATTTGTAATATATATATATATATATATAATTTTTTTTATTTGAGACAAAGTCTCAAGCTGTTGTCCTGGGTAGAGTGCTCAGCGTCATAGCTCACAGCAACCTTTAACTCTTGAGCTCAAGTGATCCTCTTGCCTCAGTTTTTCTATTTTTAGTGGAAAACAGGGTCTTGCTTTTGCTCGGGCTGGTCTGGAACTCCTCTGCTCAAGTAGTCCACTCACCTGGCCTCCCAGAGTGCTAGGATTACAGGCGTGAGTCACCTTGGCTTGCCTTTATATATATTACTTGAAACAGGATTTCCCTAGGTTGCTGGAGTTAGAGGTGGTTTGTTACCAAAGCTCTCTGCAACCTGTTTCCTGGGATCAGGCAATCCTACCTCACCCACCCAAGTAGTTTGGGATTACAGGTATGTACCACAGTTCTCAGCTAATTTTTTTTTTTTTTTTTTTTGAGACCGAGTCTCATTGTGTCACCCTTGGTAGAGTGCCGTGGCATCACAGCTCACAGTAACCTCCAACTCTTGGGCTTAAGTGATTCTCTTGCCTCAGCCTCCCAAGTAGCTGGGCTATAGGCTCCCGCCACAATGCCCGGCTATTTTTTTGGTTGTAGTTGTCATTGTTGTTTGGCAGACCCGGACCGGGTTCTAATCTGCCAGCTCCCTTGTATGTGGCTGGTGCCCTAGCCGCTGAGGTACAGACACTGAGCCTAATTTTTTTTCTATGTACTTTGCCTTCTTAGTCATATATAAATGTATTTGAGAAAGTTTTGGGTATTTTCTCACAAAAATAGTTGATTTGTAAGAAAACCTGGAACTTTATGGATAAAGTGTTTACAAAATTAGTAGTTTGCATTGTTTGAACTATACACAATTGTAGAGGTTTTTTCTAAGTGTTTAATTTTGTTTTGTCAATTTCTGATAGATACTGTCTTAAGGATTAGTTTTTAATCTTTAAGCTTTATTAGCTTTATTTTTAAAGCTAATATTTTAAAGCTTTATTAGTTGACACAGTTTCCTTATTTGTGGTTTCTAAGTGTTTAATTTTGTGTTGTCAATTTCTGATAGATATTGTCTAAAAGGATTAGTTTTAGAAAACCAGTCAACTTCATAGGTAAAAGCTTGAGACATCTTTGCAAAGAATTACCCTAAATTTTATCTGTCTTAAAAATCAACCCTACATCAGAGGACAAATCCTCTTTCCCAGCCTTTCTTGGATATTTCTGCTTTAGTGTTAGAAAGTAGGTTTCTATTTTTCCTCTAGTCATAATAGGAAACAATAGCCAACCTGTTCTAAGTCTTTTCTTTGCTTTTTTTTTTGGTAGAGACAGAGTCTCACTTCATTGTCCTCGGTAGGATACCATGGCATCACATAGCTCACAGCAACCTTCAACTCCTGGGCTTAGGTGATTCTCTTGCCTCAGCCTCCCAAGTAACTGGGACTACAGGTGCCCGCCACAACGCCCGGCTATTTTTTTGTTGCATTCAGCCGGGGCCAGGTTTGGACCCACAGCAACCTCCAACTCTTGGGCTTAAGCAATTCTTGGTATATGGGGCCAGCACCCTACCCACTGCCACAGGTGCAGCTGCCCTGTTCTAAGTCTTGATTTCATTTTATTTATTTTTTGGAGACAAAGTCTTACTTTGTCACCCTCGATAGAGTGCTGTGGTGTCATAGCTCATAGCAACCTCAAACTCCTGGGCTCAAATTCTCTTGCCTCAGCCTCCCAAGTAGTTGGGACTACAGGCGCCCAGCACAACGCCCAGCTATTTTTAGAGATGAGGTCTCACTCTGGCTCAGGCTGGACTTGAACTCGTGAACTCAGGCAGTCTACCCGCCTCTGCCACCCTAAGTGCTAGGATTACAGGCATGAGCCACTGTGCCTGGCCAAGTCTTGATTTAAAAAAAAATTGTTTATTATCCTTAGGCTAACAACAAATTTGAGGTCTGGAGTTTTTTTGGTTTGATGTTTTGTTTTGTTTTTTTGGTTGTATGGCCAGTCTTACAAGAAGAGGGAAAAGTCAGATCAAGTGCTTTGGTTGTTCAACAGTAGCTGATACAAGGTAAAATTAGATGTTTTAATTTAAATGAAGACCAGTAAATGGCCGAATTTGATTAAATGCTGACCCACTTACACAGGCTATGTCATCTTTTCTTTGTATAAAAACCAGAAGTTAATTTAGAGATCAGTTAAATTAAATTCAACAGTCTGAGATTTCGTTTTTTGTTTTTTTTTTTTGAGACAGAGCCTCAAGCTGTCAACTTGGACAGAGTACTGTGGCATCTTAGCTCATGGCAACCTTCAATTCCTGGGCTCAAGCGAGTCTCCTGCCTCTGCCTCCCAAGTAGCTGGGACTACAGGCGCCTGCCACAATGCCTGGCCATTTTTTTTTTTGGTTGCAGTCATCATTGTTGTTTGGCAGGCCTGGGCTGGATTTGAACCCACCAGCTTAGGTGTACATCGCTGGCGTCTTAGCCCATTTTTTTTTTTTTTTTTTGTGGAGACAGTCTCACTCAATCGCTCTTGGTGGAGTGCTGTGGAGTCACAGCTCACAGCAACCTCCAGTTTATGGGCTCAAGCGATTCTCTTGCCTCAGCCTCCCAAGTAGTTGGGACTATAGGCGCCCGCCACACCGCCTGGCTAATTTTTGATGCAGTTCGGCCAGGGCCAGGTTTGAACCCGCAGCCCTCGGTATATGGGGTCGGCGCCCTACTCGCTGAGCCACAGGTGCCGCCCTGAGATTTCTTTATAACTTTTTTTTTTTTGCAGTTTTTGGCCAGGGCTGGGTTTGAACCCGTAACCTCCAGCATATGGGGCTGGCGCCCTACTCTTTTGAGCCATAGGCACTGCCCTCTTTATAACTTTTTATTGGGATATAAATCCACATAGCATTAAATTTACTGTTTTAAGGTATACACCAGAAAGAAACTCCATACCCACTAACAGTCTCAGTTATCCCTGCCTAGTCTCCTGGAAACTACTAATCTACTTTCTGTCTCTATAGATTATGCCTATTAGATATTTCTTTTTCAAATTTCTAGAAAAGTGTTTAATTAATTGTGTATACATATCAGTTGTTAATTGTGTATACATATCAATTGTTACCTTATCTTTAAGGTACAAGTGATGTTTTCATACAGGCATACAATGTGAACTAATCAAATCAGAGTTTTGGGGTATCCTCCATCTCAGGCATTTCATTTATGTTGGGAACATTCCAGTTTTACTCTTTTAGTTGTTTTATTTTTATTTTTTTGAGGTAGCATCTCACTTTGTTGCCATTGGTAGAATGTCCTGTTGTCATAGCTCATAGCAACCTCAAATTCTTGGGCTCAAGAGATAGTCTTGTCTCAGCCTCCCAGCTATTTTTAGAGATGGGGTCTTGCTCTTGCTCAGGCTGGTCTTGAACCTGAGTCCACCCGCCTTGGCCTCTCAGAGTGCTAGGATTACGGGTGTCAGCCACTTTGCCTGGCCTTCTTTTAGTTGTTTTGAGGTATACCCTACCTTATTGTTGATTATAGTCACTTTGTCACATACTATTTATTTTGTCGAACTATATTTTATACTCTCACCATTTCATATAAATGGACTCATACAACATATATTGCTTTTTTTTTTTTTTGAGACAGAGCCTCAAGCTGTCGCCCTGGGTAGAGTGCAATGGCATCACAGCTCACAGCAACCTCCAATTCCTGGGCTCAAGCGAGTCTCTTGCCTCCGCCTCCCAAGTAGCTGGGACTACAGGCGCCCGCCACAACGCCTGGCCATTTTTTTGGTTGCAGCCATCATTGTTGTTTGGCGGGCCCTGGGGCTGGATTCGAACCCGCCAGCTCAGGTGTACGTGGCTGGCGCCTTAGCCCGCTGAGCCACAGGCGCCAAGCCCATATATTGCTTTTTTTTTTAATTTTTTTTTTTTAGAGACAGAGTCTCACTTTATTGCCCTGGGTAGAGGGCCGTGGCGTCACACTGCTCACAGCAACCTCCAGCTCTTGGGCTTAAGCGATTCTCTTGCCTCAGCTTCCCTAGTAGCTGGGACTACAGGCGCCTGCCACAGCGCCCGGCTATTTTTTTTTTTTTTTTTTTTTTTCAGTTCGGCCGAGGCCGGGCTTGAACCCGCCACCTTCGGTATATGGGGCCAGCGCCCTGCTCGCTGAGCCACAGGAGCCGCCCCCATATATTGCTTTTTAAATAACTTTTAATAAATAACTTTTTTTTTGAGACACTCTTACTGTGTCACCCTCTGTAGAGTTCTATGGCATCACAGCTCATAGCAACCTCAAACTCTGGGGCTTAAGCGATTCTCTTGCCTCAGCCTCCCACGTAGCTGGGAGCTAATTTAATTTTAAACTTTATTTTATGAAGATTATATGTTCACAGGTACAAAATTTATCAAGTTTCTGCCCGTAGCACACCAACTACATACACCGAGGCTGGCCGGTTTGAACCCAGCCAGGGCCAGCTAAATGACAATGACAACTGCAATACCAAATAGCCGAGCATTGTGGTGGGCACCTGTAGTCCCAGCTACTTGGGAGACTGAGGCAAGAGATTCGCTTAAGCCCAAGAGTTTGAGATTGCTGTGATGTCACGGTACTCTACCAAGGGTGACATAGTGAGACTCTGTCTCAAAAAAAAAAAAAAAAAAATTAGAAAGTATCAAAGGTTATCTGTTTTCCAGGCTACCCAGTTTTCCTTGAATATAACTAATATAGCCAGTTCTTTTTTTTTTTTTGAGACAGAGCCTCAAGCTGTCACCCTGGATAGGGTGCTGTGGCATCTCAGCTCACAGCAACCTCCAATTACTGCCTCCGCCTCCCAAGTAGCTTGGACCATAGGCGCCCGCCACAAAGCCTGGCCATTTTTTTTTTTTTTTTTTTTTTTGGTTGCAGCTGTCATTGTTGTTTGGTGGGCCCAGGCTGGATTCTAACCTGCCAGCTCTGGTATACATGGCTGACGCCTTAGCCCGTTGAGCCACAGGCACCGAGCCATATAGCCAGTTCTTTTTCTGTCTTTTCAGCTATAGTCTATGTTCAGACTTTACCACTGTACAATCTATACATGTAGTGGAATTCAACTGGTACTCCTTTAAATCTATTAAAATAAAAAAAAATTATTTCTCTTATTCTGAAACTCCGTATATTTTCCTACTCATGTATGCTTCCTATTCTTTGTACATTTGTCTATTTGGTATTTAGTATTTTGATTTCTAGAACCCTTCTCATATTAGGTAAAGGAGTTCTTGGGTGGCACCTGTGGCTAATGGAGTAGGGTGCCAGTCTCATATACTGAAGGTGGCAGGTTCAAACCTGGCCTCTGCCGAACTGCAAAACAGAAAATAGCCGGGCTTGTGGTGGGCACCTGTAGTCCCAGGTACTCAGGAGGCTGAGGCAAGAGAATCGCCTAAACTCAGGAGTTAGAGGTTGCTGTGAGCTGTGTGATGCCATAGCACTCTACTGAGGGCAATAACGTGAGACTCTGTCTCTACAAAAAAAAAAATAAAATAAAAAAAAGGATGATGTACGTTGGAAATAATGTTCCCTGTTTATTCATTTGCTTTCTAATTGTGCTTAATTTTTTTTGCCAAATTTACATAATGTTTATCAAATTTTTTTGTCATATTGATTTTAGGTTTTGTGTCTTACCAAAAAGCTTTTCTCAGAATTTCTTTCTTTCTTTTTTTTTTCTGAGACAAAGCCTCAAGCTGTCACCCTGTGATAGATCAGATGTACATGGCTAGCACCTTAGTCCGTTGAGCCACAGGCGTCAAGCCTTCACAGGATTTCTTAAAAAATTAAATAGTAGATCCATCTGGACTTTTTTCTATGTCTGTTTTTTTTCTAGTAGGTTCCAATTATTATTTTTTATTTTTTTGTAGTTTTTGGCCGGGGCTGGGTTTGAACCCGCTACCTCCGGCATATGGGGCCAGCGCCCTACTCACTGAGCCATAGGCACCACCCGTAAGTTCCAGTTTTTTGTCATGGCTTCTTTAAATGTATGTACTAGCAGATTAAGATAGCTTTTTACTTAGTTATGAAACCATGACAGTCTCATGGAATGAGCTAATTCTGTACAGTTTGGTCCTTGGAATAGAAAGGGAATTTTTTTTTTTTTTTAACCCATTCCAAGAGAACATGCTGGCTAAAGGAATCTTTTTTTTTTTTTTGGAGACAGAACCTCAAGCTGTCACCCTGGGTAGAGTGCTGTGGCATCACAGCTCACAGCAACCTCCAATTCCTGGGCTCAAGCGAGTCTCTTGCCTCCGCCTCCCAAGTAGCTGGGACTACAGGCGCCTGCCACAACGCCAGGCCATTTTTTGGTTGCAGCCGTCATTGTTGTTAGGCGGGCCCTGGGGCTGGATTCGAACCCGCCAGCTCAGGTGTACGTGGCTGGCGCCTTAGCCTGTTGAGCCACAGGTGCCGAGCCGGCTAAAGGAATCTTAATTTAACTAATAAAGACTATAATGGACTTCTAGGGTTGGGTAAGGTGGCTTGTGCCTGTAATCCTAGCACTCTGGGAAGTGGGAAGAGTACTTGAGCCCTGGAGTTCTAGACCAGCCTAAGCAGCAAGAGTAAGACCCTGTCTCTACTAAAAATTGCAAAATTAGTGCGTGGCATCGTGGTACACACCTGTAGTTTCAGCTACTGGGGAGTCTGAAGCAGGAAGAGAAATGCTTGAGCCCATGAATTTGAGGTTGCTGTTGAGCTATGATGAGGCCACCACACTTTACCTGAGTGACAGAGTTACACTCTGTCTGGGGCAGAGAGAGACCTTTAGAAAATGACCAGATATTCCAAAATGGATATTCTTACATTGATTCAAAGAATGGCAGAAGCTGTGCATGATGGCTCATGCCTGTAATCCTAGCACTTTGGGAGGCAGGGGTGGGAGGGTTGCTTCAAGGCAGGTGTTCTGACCAGCTTGGGCAAAAGTGAGACACCAACTCTAAAACAAAATGGAAAAATTAGCTGAGCAGGGTGGTGAACACCTGTAGTCTCAGATGCTCAGAAGGCTGAGGTAGCATTGCTTGGGCCTAGAAATTACTACTATGGTCATGCCACTGCAGTCTAGCTTGGGTGACAGAGCAAGACACTGTTTCAAAATAGAAAAGGGTAGAAGCAAAACCTTAGAAAATTTTAGGAATATTTCAGGGATGATGTAATCAGTTTTGTATTTTTGTACATAAATATTCCCTTGATTAAAGGGTTTTTTTGTTTTTTGCTTGTTTTTTTTTTTTTTTTTTAGGATGGGAAGGCCATTGTGACTGTGTGGTGATTACAGTTGTCTTGCTACTTAGTTCCCCACTGGAATCATGGAGGAGAAACAGCAGATTATATTGGCTAATCAAGATGGTGGGACAGTGGGAGGAGCAGCACCTACTTTCTTTGTCATCTTAAAACAGCCAGGAAATGGCAAAACTGATCAAGGAATTTTGGTTACTAATCGTGATGCCTGTGCTTTGGCTAGTAGTGTGTCATCACCAGGAAAGCCTAAAGGGAAGATTTGCCTTCCAGCTGATTGTACTGTTGGAGGAATCACTGTCACCCTCGATAATAATAGTATGTGGAACGAGTTCTATCATCGAAGCACAGAGATGATTCTGACCAAGCAAGGAAGACGCATGTTTCCTTACTGTCGTTACTGGATAACAGGTTTAGATTCAAATTTGAAGTATATTCTTGTAATGGATATATCTCCTGTGGATAACCATCGTTATAAGTGGAATGGTCGTTGGTGGGAACCCAGTGGGAAGGCTGAACCTCATGTTTTGGGGAGGGTTTTTATTCATCCAGAATCTCCTTCCACGGGTCATTATTGGATGCATCAACCAGTATCTTTCTATAAACTCAAACTTACGAACAATACACTGGACCAAGAAGGGCATATCATCTTGCACTCAATGCATCGCTACTTGCCGAGGCTTCATTTGGTGCCTGCAGAAAAGGCTACAGAAGTGATACGATTAAATGGTCCTGGTGTCCACACTTTCACCTTCCCACAGACTGAATTCTTTGCTGTAACAGCATACCAGAACATTCAAATTACCCAGCTGAAAATAGATTACAATCCATTTGCCAAAGGCTTTCGAGATGATGGGCTAAATAGTAAGCCCCAGAGAGATGGAAAACAAAAGAACAGCTCTGACCAAGAAGGGAATAGTGTTCCCAGTTCTCCTGGTCATCGGGTCTGCCTTGCAGAAGAAGGTTCAGAGATACAGCCAGGTGATTTGGATCCTATCTCAAGGGGTCATGAAACATCAGGCAAGGGTTTGGAGAAGACTTTGCTTAACCTAAACCAAGACTTTCTTGGTTTTGTGGATAATGATTCAGCACTTGAAGTTCCTCAATTGAAGCAAGAGGTTTCAGAAAGGTAGGTAATAGTTCTTACTTAGAAATGAATAAAAAATAAGGTGGGTCTGGTTGTGGATTTAACACTGGTTTTATGGAGTGTTACAGATATTGATAAACACTATGAAATGACAGATCACTTTTCTATAATGAACGTCATTTGGGTTCAGGATCCCTAATTATAGGCAAGTAGGATAATTTATTAGAATGGGGATCTTCTATTCATTTATATTTAGAATATTCCTGGTATCCATGGGAGATTGGTTCCATAATCATCTGAAGATATTAAAATCTGAGACTTCTCAAGTCCCTGATACAAAGTGAGGTGATATTTGCATAAAAGTTATACATGTTCTCTTGTGTTCTTTAAATCATGTCTACCTATTTACACATTACTTCATTTGCATGGAATCACTATAGTACTTCGTGCACAGCAAATTCAAGCTTTTGTTTTTTTGGAAGTTTTTCCCATATTTTGGATTTATAGTTGATAGACTGTACAGATGAGGAACCCATGGATATGTATAGTCAACTCAGGGC
Source organism: Arctocebus calabarensis (assembly GCA_963573935.1). Classification (NCBI taxonomy): domain Eukaryota; kingdom Metazoa; phylum Chordata; class Mammalia; order Primates; family Lorisidae; genus Arctocebus; species Arctocebus calabarensis. Next base: position 3,160 of record CAUYON010084300.1, on the reverse strand, counting down.
CTTTAGTTGGCCCTCAGCACCTTCAGATGTAGATTTGGAGGCCAACTCTAATTGAAGAAGGGAAGAGAAATAACTTCAAATTATAACTGAGACAATTTATCTAAATGAGACATAAAGTGGATCCACAGTAGATTTACTTGTATCTGACAATTTATGAATTTACTGGCCTATGAACATTTTCTTGTTGTTGTTGAGCCAGAATCTCTTTCTATTGGCCCAGGCTAGAGTCCTTGACATCAGCGTAACTCATAGCAACCTCAAACTTATGGGTTCAAGCAGTCCTATTGTGTCCTGAGTAGTTGGGACTACAGGGACCTGCTATAATGCTTGACTAATTTTTTCTATTTTTAGTGAAGAGGGGGATCTTGTTCTTACTTAGGCTGGTCTGGAACTCCTGAGCTCCAGTGATCCTCCTTCCTTGGCCTCTTGGAGTGCTAGAAGTGCAGGCATGAGACATTGGGCGTGGCTATGAACATTCTCATTCATAAATTGTCAAACTAAAAAGCAGGCTGAAGATCATTACTTGTTGAAATAGCATGATTACACTTTTTCTTTTCTATTTATTTATTTATTTATTTATTTTTGTAGAGACAGAGTCTTTCTTTATCGCCCTCAGTAGAGTGCCGTGGCGTCACGCAGCTCACAGCAACCTCCAACTCCTGGGCTTAGGCGAGTCTCTTGCCTCAGCTTCCCAAGTAGCTGGGATCATAGGCACCCGCCACAACGCCCAGCTGTTTTTCTGTGTTGCAGTTTGGCCGAGGCCGGGTTTGAACCCGCCACCCTCAGTATATGAGGCCAGCGCCCTACTCGATGAGCCACAGGTATTTATGTTTTTTGAGTTAGTCTCACTCTGTTGCCCAGGCTTGAGTGCCATAGTGTCAGCCTAGCGTACAGCATCCTTAAACTCCTGGGTTCAAGTGTTCCTCCTGCCTCAGCCTCCTTAGTAGCTGGAACACAGGTGTCCACCACAACATCCAGCTAATAAATCTATTTATCTTTCTCTCCTCCCTTCCCCTTCTTCTTCTTCTTTTTTTTTTTTTTTGTAGAAACAGTCTTATTGCATTGCCCTCGGTAGAGTACCGTGGCGTCACATATCTCACAGCAACCTCCAATTCTTGGCCTTAGGTGATTCTCTTTCCTTAGCCTCCCCAGTACCTGGGACTATAGGCGCCTGCCACAATGCCTGGCTATTTATCTGTTTTGCAATTTGGCTGAGGCTGAGTTTGAACCCACCACCTTTGGTATATGGGGCTGGTGCCCTACTCGATGAGCCACAGGTGCTGCCTCCCCTTCTTTTTTTTATAGTAGAGTCTGGGTCTTCCTCTGTTTCAGGCTGGCCTTGAACTGAGCTCAAGTGATCCTCTCACCTTAGCTTCCCAGAGTGTAAGCATTACAGCCTTGAGTCACTGCACCTGGCCCACTGTTCCTTTTTTAGAAAAATGTATCCTGCATACTCCACAGAGTGTCAAACTCGCTGTTGTAGAAAAACAGAAAAAAAAAATGGTCCTGCATAATTGAAACTTTGTACTCTCTTACCAACAATTTCCCGCCCCCCCCACCACGTATACTTCTATGACTGCTTTCCAGTATTTGTCTTTCTTTGTCTTGCTTATTTCACTGAGCATAATATCCTTGTGGTCATCTATGTTGTCACAACTGGCAGAATTTCCTTCTTTTTTTTTTGGAGACAGAGTCTCATTTTGTAGCCCTCAGTGGGTGGCTTTACAGCTCACAGCAACCTTAAACTCTTGGGCTTAAGCAATTCTCTTGCCTCAGCCTCCCAAGTAGCTGGGACTATAGGAACCTACCACAATGCCCGGCTAATTTTTTAGAGACGAGGTCTCTCTCTGGCTCTGGCTTAGGCTGGTCTCCAACTCATGAGCTCAGGCAATCCACTCCCCTCAGCTCCCAGAGTGCTAGGATTACAGGTGTGAGCTACTGTACCTGACTCCCACACAGTTTTCAAAAATTAAAACAGATGGGACAGTGCCTATGGCTCAAAGGAGTAGGGCGCCGGCCCCATATGCTGGAGGTGGCTGGTTCAAACCCAGCCCTGGCCAAAAACTGCAAAAAAAAAAAAAATTTTTTTTTAAAATAGTTGATTACCAATTGTAATATTTTTACTCTTGTTAAGGAAAAAGTGTTAAACCTGTCCTTCAATAATGGAAAAATTTATCATTAATATTCCTTTGGAGACAAGGGGTGAAGGAGTTTGTTAGCTGAAAGAGTCAGGTATATTTTTTGTAATAGTTATTTAGATTACGTACTTTTGAGCTTTTGATTTTAATGGGTGGAGAGAATGGCTGCAACAGGAAAATTGCTTGAGCTTAGGAGTTTGAGGTTGCAGTGAGTTATGATGATAACCATTGCTCTTCATGCCTGGATAATAGGGTGAGACCCTGCCTCAAAAAAACCCCTGAAATTCAGTAGCCTTTTAAAAATAAAAGATGATGAATGGTTCAGATTTACTAATGCTAAAGTGTTTCTGTCTTTGAAGGGAAAAAAACAACTTGAAGCATGCTCCAAGGAATAGCATTATTTTCATGTGTGAAAAATTACATTTAGCTGTATGTAAACTTTGTCTTCAAATGCTCGATTTGGTAGGAGAAATTATTTTAAGACAGGAGTTGGGCTTGGCACCTATAGCTCAGGCGACTAGGGCGTCAGCCACATACACCAGAGCTGGGGGTTCAAATTCAGCCTGGGCCTGCCAAACAATTGACAGCTACAACCAAAAAAATAAAATAAAATAACCGGGTGTTGTGGTGGGCACCTGTGATCCCAGCTACTTGTGATCCCAGCTCTCTTGAGGCAAGAGAATTGCTTAAGCCCTAGAGTTGGAGGTTGCTGTGAGTTGTGAGGCCACACAACTCACAGCAACCTCCAAAAAGAAAAGACTGGGCGGCACCTGTGGCTCATCGAGTAGGGCACTGACCCCCGTATACCAAAGGTGGTGGGTTCAAACCCGGCCTCGGCCGAACTGCAAAAACAGAAAAATAGCCGGGCATTGTGGCGGGCACCTGTAGTCCCAGCTACTCGGGAGGCTGAGGCAAGAGAATCACCTAAGCCCAGGAGTTGGAGGTTGTTGGAAGCTGTGTGACGCCACGGCACTCTACTGAGGGTGATAGAGTGAAACTCTGTCTCTACAAAAAGAAAAAAA
>CAUYON010084299.1:0-17412 GCA_963573935.1 Arctocebus calabarensis | reverse complement strand
AGGTAGAAAAATCAAGAGAAAACATGGCAATTCACACAAAAATGCTTTCATAAAATACTTTTAAAAAGTAGATCCTTTCAATTTTAAATGATATGTTGCCCCATGACCAACATTTTCTCACTAATTTAGTGTTCATAAAAGGCATAATAAATACCTCTAGAAGAGGAAATTATCTTTTTTGCTTGCAAACTGTTAGACTGCCAGCACCAGGGTGAGCTGCCCCAAAGTATACATAGCTCATAGCTCTAAGAATCAGTAAACTATATCCTTTTGACTTATTTAATCCCTATTACATCCATTAATTTTAATTAATTAAAATTAAAACTGCTAATTTTTCTGTATACAGCAGTGAAAAGTAGTTCAGAAAATTAAAGATCTGATTCTACTTAGAGTAGTGTTAATTTACAGATTATTTTGTTAGTACAAAGAATATCCCTGGTATTTTAAGTAATCTTAATCTGTATTGTAGAATCTGCCACCAAAGCAAGTATCAAAATTTTACAATAAATTATTCCCCCTGCTCTGGTCTCTAAACATATGGCTATTACACAGAACTCTTTTTTACTCCACCTCACAATGCACAAAAGTAAACATTAAATGAAGGACCATAATTACAAGCTCATATCTTTAAAAAATGGATGCAACAAAGCTTCTTCTGTTGTTATTCTTGAAGCTGGATTTAGATCTAGAAGTTTATCAAGCAAGTCGTAAGCTTCTGCAGTCTTAAAGAAAGCTGGAGACTTTACCTCTTTCACGTTTACATGGATGGAGCTGGAACATATTCTTCTTAGCAAAGTATCTCAAGAATGGAAGAAAAAGTATCCAATGTACTCCGCCCTAGTATGAAGCTAATTTATTGCTATCATATGAAGGCTATAACTCAACTATAACACAAGAATATGGGGAAAGGGGCAAGAGATGGGAGGGGAGGAGGGTGGTTGGGGTGGAGGGAAGTTAATTGGTGGAGCCACATCTACGGAGCATCTTAGAAGGGTACAGGCAAAACTTACTAAATGAAGAATACAAATGTCTTCATATAATAACTAGGAAAATGCCATGAAGGCTATGTTAAATAGTTTGATGAAAATATTTCAGATTGTATGTGAAACCAGCACACTGTACCCCTTGATTGCCCTAATGTACACAGCCATGATTTAATAATAAAAAAAAACTTTACAAGGAAAAAAAAGAAAAATAATAGGGTTTGCAAGTTAAGAGTAGTGAACAAGGGCAGCACCTGTGGCTCAAAGGAGAACTGGCCCCATATGCTGGAGGTGGTAGGTTCAAACCCAGCCCTGGCCAAAAACTGCAAAAAAAAAAAAAAATAGACAGCATTTCAACAGGGAATACCTACATCTAGTCACATCTGACTGAATAACTTCTTGTGTCAGTGGAAGAACCTGGCTCTAAGACTTGGCTCTTCTGACTTAAATGATAATGATGGGTAGTTCTTATGTCTCATAGGCATAGAAGAAACTATTAACAAGTTACTTCTGTTTGTTTTTCAGGCTAAAATGACTCCTGGTCGAACGGTAATAGTTTTCTGGAATTTTACATTCATCAGCTGAGTGCTGCTGAGTGAGTGAACTCAGCTGAACCACACAGAGCAGGAGATTGCATAGAATTGTGAGAAACAATCTAATACGCTTTTGGTTTGAGCCACTAAGTTTTGAAGAATCTGATTGCTGCAATATCTGGAGTATATAGTGTAGGGAAATAGAATTGGGGAGGTAAGCAAGAACCAGATCAAAAAGATTTAATGAGCTTTGTGAAGCAGTTTAGACTCTTTACCTGTGGACAATGTGGACTCTTTGAAGGCCCTTTAGAGAGAGCAATGCAGTCAGAATCAAATCAGACAGAGTAGGTGGGATCTTCTCCATACAAAACACCAGCCTTATCAGATCTAAAACAAGCTGATTCTAATGAGAACAGGTGCAGGACAAAGGCTAAATTACCTACTGGATATTTTCTTTTTTAAGATTCTTAAGGGAAATTTATTAATCCATTAATAAAGGATATGTGTATATGACTTAATAAAAGGAAAAAAAGATTCTTAAGGGCAGACTGTTAAGGTGGTGAAATTTTTTAAATGGTTGGCTACTAAAAGCAACAATTCAAAATTATGGTCTATCTCTAACACTTGTTCCAGATTTTGTATAATAAACTGTCATAATTTTGATTTATATTTCTCTTGTGATGTTTTTTCTCAGCTAATGATTTGAAATTTTATTCTAAATATTTTATTAATGTACCTTTTAAGGCTTTCAAATACTTTTTGATAATGTAGAATATAAATTAATGTACATTTTGTTCTTTAGTTAGAGTAAAATAGTAACATTTCTTAATTCCCTAATTTAAACGTTTTAAAGTAAAATAATCTTTAACACTTATTATGACTTAATAAAAACCTCATATGACTACATTCCTAAGCAATCCTTGATTTTGCCATCTATAAATGCAAAATACTCCTTAAATAATAATTTTTTACACGCAGTAATTTCCTATTCAAAGTGATATATTTTAGGCAGGAAGTGGTGGTTTAAGCCTGTTATCCCAGCACTCTGAGAAACTGAGGAGGGAGGATCACTGGTATTCAGGAGTTCAATACCAGCCTGAGCAATTACAAGACCCCATCTCTACTAAAAATAGGAAAAGTTAGCTGGGCATGTGACAGATGCCTATAGTCCCAGCTACTTGGGAGGTTGAATCAAAAGGATCACTTGAACCCAGGAGCTTGAAGTTGCTGTGAGCTATTCTGATTCCACAGTACTCTAGACAGGACAACAGGGTGAGACTTTAACTAAAAAAAAAAAAAAAGTGATAAAATTTAGTTATTCTACTTAGCCCATTAAGTTATTAAATATTAAACATTTGGAATACTTAAAACTTATTGATATTATTTAAAATATTGATTTCTTAAGATATAATAACAGTCTTTGGGGTAAGTATAAAAAATAATTCCATTTTTATAGATGAATAAATACAGGTTAAACATCTTGATCAAGATCATAGAAATAAATAGGTTAAGTGACTTTCCCAAAGCCATACGGTCAGGATGTAACTTAGCCAGCATTTGAACACAATCCAGTTGTCAGCAATATTTGTAGTCCTAACCTCTATATTCTTTCCCTAAAGTTATTCATTTTAACTAAGAAATTATATCAGAAAGACATATAAAGCAAACACAACAATTAATAAAAAAATAAGATGCCAATCATTTCAAAATCTCAGACTCGTCCCCTGTAAAATGGGTAAACAATAATACCATATTAAATAATTTTTCATAAGGACTGAATAAGACAACACATATATGAGGCTTTTAGTATTGTGATTGGCTCAATTTTTCAGTAAGTGTTCATAGTGATAATTATAGTAACATCATCTTCAAGATTTAAGCACAAATGTTAGGTGATCTCTCAAGAGAAATGAGCAAGCTAGTTCATAAATTACATTTGTATTGAGCCTACTACTTCAAAGTTGCATCTAAATGACTTTGTAATAAGGTAAACCAATAAAATATAAATTCTCGAGTGTGGCTCCTTGAATAAAAAGTATAACTTTTGAAATTAAAAAAAGGTTTTACTTAGTATGCCCTATTCCAGGGTAAAAGCCACTATTTAAATAAAAATAATAACTTTTTAAATAGGTAAAAAGAAATTTATGCAATTCTTAAATCACTTTGGTTAAGAACCCCAAAATCATTTTATTTGAACTAATCCAGTACCTAAATCTGTCAGTTATGAATTTTCAAGATATCTCTGTTGGTTTCTTTTTAAATGAAAAATAAATAAATATCAAAATAACTAGTAGTGAAGATTAAAATCACTAAAATTACTTCTTTAGAATAACTAAGAATATAATCAGTCTAATATATCTTTTTAATATCTAGAAAAATATTAGAAATAAAAGTTAATTCTTCACAAAAAAGAAAAGAGTAGTTTGTCATGTACTAAAACCCTAAATTTAAAAATACTTCAGTACACTTTGCACAAAGAAAATCTCAAAATTATTAGGTCTTTGAATCTGAAATGTTCAGTCTCAAATCAAAAGTTTATTTTATTATATCTCAAACAAGAAGCAATACACTTAATCCAAGTAAGTATGTACATAAACTATTGACACAGTTTTGCCATTTTAATGGTATTTCTTGTATGCCAGCAGTCAAGAAACCTGGAGAGGAATTGTGATAAAATCATAAATTGCATTTTCACAACTTGTTGAAAGTTGAGTATTTTTTCTTGCAAGAAGTGGTTCAATGTCTAGAAGAAGCAACAGTCGGTTAGTGCAGGGTCAGATGAATGTGTTAAGTGACAGAGAGTTTCCAAGCCCATTTTCTGTAGTTTGATCAGCTTGTCTGTGTAACAGTATTGTCTTATGAGAGAATTGGCCTCTCTCAATTGGCCAATCTTAATTGCAAGCATCTTCCTTATTTTGTCCAATTGGTTGCAGTAGACATCTGCTGTAATCAATTGACAGGTTTCATGAAGCTGTAGTGAATAATACCAGTGCTGGACCACCAAACAGATACAATTAGCTTTTCTTAATGAATATTTGTTTTGGACTGTGATTCAGCATTTTATCTTTTTCCAAACATTGTGCCCAATGCTTGCACTTGTTGAAAAGATTCATCCATTTTTCATCACATGTAATACTATTATATGGTGTAGACAAATTCTCTTCTGATGCTTGTTTATTTAATGCAGAATCCAGCTTCTTTGCTGACTCATTCAAATGGTCTAAGATTGCTGGAATAATGACACCAAACCTAGCCACTAATTCATGCATAAATTGAGATGGATTCGCTTCCACTACAGCTTTCAGATCATCATCATCCTTTGTCTCAGGTTGCTTGTGTGGGGCATTTTCCAGATTAAAAACATCAGAAGAAAACCTCTCAAACTATGGATGTACTATGAATTCATTAACCACACTTCCAACACTATGTTGCTATTTCAAGCTGTCTGACCTGCATTGGTTCCCTGATGGCACTCAAATTCAAAAATAACACAGATTTTTGACTTATCTATGGTTTCACAAAACTTTCCCTTAAAAAATTTGAAAGCTAATCACAAGCCAAAGTGTATGTCTGAATGTATCTTCTTAATAAAAAAAAAGTACTAAACTGAAATGTCAGAGATATCAACTGTCAAACTTAGTACTTAAGGAAATCAAACATTTCATACTTAATAACCTAATATCACTAAGAAATTGTGTTAGAGCCTTCTCTCAATCACTCTTTTTAAATACACAGAGCAGTTTTAAGACATACTATATTCAGCATCCTCTGAAGAGAATGTGGGATAGTATCACATCCGTTCCTTGACAATGTTTAAATAAGTGTTCAGAAAACAAGCCCAAATTATTTTTCCCCTCTCATACCAGCAAAACAGTCAACACATAAGACCTCTGTAACCCCGAAGTAGCCCCACCAGCAAGTAAACAATCAATTCTGCAGCTGACACCCAGTAGGTATTGGTTCCAACTCAGTTCTGACACCATTTACACAGAGACAGCGTCAGATCTGACAAGGTCAGGGCTCAGTCACATGAGACTGCCCCCTCCTTTACACCAGTCACAATCTAGACCTTGGAAACTTTTGAACAACTGGTTTCAAGTTGAAGTTTCCACAACCCCCTCTATGAAAGGTACAATTAATTTTCTAGAGCAGATCACAGAACTCAGATAAACAATTACATTTACTGGTTTAGTGCAAGGGTATACAAAGATACAGGAGATGATTTGTAAGGAAAAATCATGGAAAGTGGTGCAGAGCTTCCATACCCTCCCCCTGGGTGTGCCATTCTCCAAGAACCTCCACATGACATGTTCAGCTGCCTAGTCAAGTGAAATGAGAGCTGCTCTCTCCAAACCCCAAACCCAAACTTTGTTCTTTTTTTTTGAGAAATGTTCCCCAGGTATTGCCCAGGCTAGTCTACAGGCTTCTTGGGGTTTTATGTACATTTCATTACATCAAGATTCCCTTCTGAAGAGTATGAAATGGGATGTTCTCTGGAATGTGAGTCTTATGATCTACAACTAGAAAAACTGGGAAGTAGTAAGAGTCTGGCCTTGGGAGTAGGTGAAAGAAGGCAGGACAAGGTCAGAGAGATTCTGTTTCCTGTGACCTACAGCACCAAACATTATAAGAGATGTAACAAGTGCTACAGAAATTATAAACTAGGAACTGCAGACAAAAAGCATAACATAGATAGATTAGATAGATAGATGATAGATTTCTTTGTGTATGCATATCATAACATCACAATAAGAAAATATTATGAAGAAAAGCTAGGAAATTTAAATGTAGTTCTATTTGTTTTTCACCAGCGATAATGTTGGTTGTTTAGGTTTCCTTAGGCATAAGTATAACAAGTGTAGACAAATTCTTTCTATTCCTAGATCACAATTTTCCAGACAGTTAATACTATCAGTTTAAGAAATATTAAATAATATTATTATTAAAGCAAGTTAAGTGTTACCTAATTTTATCTCAACTTGTTAGGCCCCTTAAAAAAATCATTGATATTATCTTGATTTTAATATGACAGGATTGAAAGTTATAAAACTAGTTAATAACCTCTATAAGAACTGTCACAGATCAAAGTTACTTTAGACCACACACCTATGGAGCATATTGCAAGGGTAGTACAAGTCAAATCTGTCAAGTGTAGAACACAAATGTCTTAACACAATAATCAAGTAAATGAGGCAAAAGCTATTTTGATTGATGTGATGTAACCACGTCAGATTGTATAAAAAAAAATCAACACATTGAACCCCCCATATGCATAAATGTATTCATCATCTATGTGTATTTGACTTAATAATAAAAAAAAACAATATTACCTTAGAAGGGTTTAGTGATCTTCATATTGAAATCATAAATATAACTACCATTTTTTTTATTTATTTTTTTTTTTGAGACAGAGCCTCAAGCTGACACCCTAGATAGAGTGCCATCACAGCTCACAGCAACCCCCAATTACTGGGCTTGAGTGAGTCTCTTGCCTCTGCTTCCCAAGCTGCTGGGACTACAGATGCCCGCCACAACGCCCGACCATTTTTTGGCTGCAGCCATCATTGTTGTTTAGCTGGCCCAGCCATAACTACCATTTTTTTCTGTGGAGAAGGTCCCTCCCCTCCTCCAGAATTACCCATGTATTTGTATTAAAAGAGTACATTTTATATCATGAACCTTATGACTCATTCCACTTGACATGCACACTGTTTAAATATAATTGCTCCTCTCCTGATAATGCTATGGTGTAATTAGAACCTAGGGCAGTTAGGAAACTAGGAGATCCAAATCATCACTCAGGCAAATGCTATTTTTTTTCTGAAGAAGACATGCAAAAAAAGAACACTCTGAGTAAATACAAACTATTTAACCTCCACCCTTTGAAGTGACAGCAAAACTCCTTTGCCCCATTTCCTCCATCCCAACCCTAGAGCCTAAACAGCTCTCTCCCGCTCTCTTTTATTCTCAACATTTACAAAGTATATTAGGCATTTAATACACAACTATTGAATGAATGAATGAATAAAATCAAGAGGAAAAATTTTTTTCTCAATTCATGACTAATTACCTCCTCTCATATAAAGCTGAAGTTTTAGCAATATGGCCCAATCATATTTGTTGGCTTTTATTAAATCAGTGACTTTCCTTTTCATTGGTGGTCTGATTGGAAAAGGGAGGAGATTTTTATTACATTTTACCATTCCATGCTCCGGATCCATGACATTCATATGTCAAAGTTCCCTGCAATGCCTGAATTTCCTTCTCACATATTCTTCATCAGTTAAAAATTCCTAAGCCTATAGGAAATTCCGAAGCCTATAGTCTCTTCAAGTTTGTCATGTGTATTCTTACTCATGAAAGGGAGAATACGAAATATAATAGCCAAGAAAATCTGGTTGGGTGGGTAATAAATAAACTGGGAGACTGATGGAGTGAAAACCCAGGTGCTAGATTAGTAAATTCATGTTAAGAGGTTAACTGGCTGTGAAAACTCAGAATCAAATTGAGAAGGCCAAATGGGAGAGGAAAAAGCAGAAGAATCATGAATCCAGTAACATTCTTAGATATACTTAAAAATCAGTTGTCTGGAAAGTGGGAGGAGACAGTCTATATGAGAATAGGCTAATGACTGTTCAGGTAAGATAAACAAGAGTAAGAAACTCAGAAAGCCAGGCAAGTAAGTCAGGTGTGTTAAAGGTGCCTCTTTTTTTTTTTATACATCCTCAATGAAAGAACTGGGACTTCATTCATCACATGACAAAAAGTAACTATCAGAGTCAGTGTAAGAGCAGTGTTACAGCTACAGAGGATGCCAGTTCTGGCACATGTTATGCGTTCTCTGTGTTCTGTGCCTTGTGTCAAGAGAACACAAAGGATCTCTGGCTGATGGACAGGCATATATTTTGGCTTAATATCTGGAAGTGGAAAAGGTTATCAAGGAAAAGGATATCAAATGCATTCAGGTCAAAGGTAAATGAGCCAATATAGGAACATATGATAGATTTACTGAATCTAGCAGCAGTTCTCAACCTGTGGGTTGTAACCCCTTTGTAACAATGAAAATACATTGCAACATTAGGAGGGTTGAGAACCACTGACTAGAGCATAATGAGTTCAGAGGCAAAGGGAATCACAGAACTAGAAAGGTTGGGAACAGCCAAATATGTCTTGAGGGTTTAGTAAATAATCAAAGATTTTAAAGCAGAAATGATATTGACACTTAATTTTTAGAAAGATTACTATGAAAGCAGTAGGGAGATCAATTCCATTTGTGGGAATGAATGGAGATAGAAAAAAATAGTCAGAAGCTCGTGGGGAGGCCACTGTGACAGATGATAGACTTTGACCGAAGTGAATGACTGGATTACTCATTTGGGATATAGATTACACAGGCTTCAGTGACTGATGGATGTGGTGGTGAGAGAAACTTTTAAAGATTCACAAGTCATTTTAAGTGACTACGTGGATAATAATGACATTCTCTAGAACGGGAGAAAGAAGGTGAGGGTGAAGATAAACGGAATGACAGAAAAAGAGAATTGGCTTAAAGACCTGTTAAATTTGAGGTGCTCATAAGATCTGCAACTTGAAATGTTCTATTTCATGACGTATTCTGAATTAATAGTTTAATCTTGGGATAATGCCAGTAATTTTAAGTTAAAGATGAATGCAGAACATAAATATTGTTATACATGTTGGGTATATAAGTATAATAAAAATTTTTATTGCTTTCTATTAGTTTATAGATGCACTATTTATGTAAAAAAAATTATATAAAACCAACATGATATTCTAGTTAAGGAACTATAAGAAATTGCTGAAATTGATTATCTGCACAAGCACTGATGTTTACCACGCATTCACCATAAAAAAAATAAATCATAGAATAACATTCCACATGCATTAACTTTACTGAAGACTATGTTTTGGCATGCTTAGTTAAAGCACTCAATTGTAATGATAGAAATCTGGGGCAGCGCCTGTGGCTCAGTGAATAGGGTGCCGGGCCCCATATGCCAGAGGTGGCGGGTTCAAACCCAGCCCTGGCCAAAAACTGCAAAAAAAAAAAAAGAAAGAAATTATTAGAAATACTGAATACTTATACTTTACCAAGTCTTGCTACCTCCACTTATTTAAATATAATACTGAATATATGTATAAGCATGATGAAAGCTAAAATACTAAATATATTATTAAACAGAACAAGAAGTATACTGGCATTTATCCTAAACCATCTTTTCTGATAATCTGAATTACAAAGACTAACATTTACTTTGAACTTCGATTTTATTTTCTGTTACATAATAGGCAATGGAAAATATAAATGTTTAGCTAAAGAAGAAGCTGGAATGAGAGATATTCACTGTAATTATTTGGAATATTATTAACACATTGTCATTCCATAAAAAAATAGAATTGCCTGATGATAATGATATACTCCAGAGAAAGCTTTATATGAAAACTAAATGCCTTGATTTTTCAAAAATTGAAACAATGTCCCAAGGAAGACAAGCATAGTTTCATTTTTGACCAATCTTAGTTAATAGGTAGGACTTTTATGCATTACACAGGCATATATAATTAAGTATATATAATTAGGGGTCCAACAATGCCTTTTTGTAGGTCACTGTGGTTATTACTATAGATCTAGATAATTAAAAGAGAATGAAAAACAGTTATAGCCCCAGAAGGGCAATCATTGATCTCTTACTGAGTCTACGAAACTCTGGAATTGAAAATGCTTTGTGCATCATGTGTGACCAATGAAAAGTCCTTTCTATAATTTTACCTGTGAGTTGACTTAAAAAAAAAAAAAGAGAGAAAGAGAACACTTTCTGAAAGATGACAGCTGCTCAACAAACTAAATAAACTTTAGTTATGTCTAAATAAACTATAAAGTTGAAGAGAGATATAAGCAGGGGCACTAAAGACAATCTTAAATAAATCAAAAATCTAATCTGCTAATTAGAAGATATGTTCATGGAACATACCTCAAAACATAAATACCTAATAAAATGGGCATTTACATTTACTGTAAATGTATGTACATCTTCCTTCTTAAAATTTAACAGCATAAATACTATTATTTAGTGAAAGCTAACTGAATACCTTAGACCTTTGAAAGTAAACTATAATCCAGCAATACTTATATTTATATTATAGAATATGTTTAAATCATTCTGTGTAGTATTTATAAATAATGATTAAAAATATTTTAATTGCTTATAAATATTATCTTCCTAAGAAGAATTTTCTTAAAGCTTCAAGGAAGCCTTTTTGCTCAGAAATGCAAAACTTAAATACATATTTTATGCTAATATGTTGCTGTTTGGGATATAAGCATTCAAAACATATAAAATAATTTCATATTATTATAAAATCTGTAGTTATGATAAAGATTTCACATTTAGTTTTAAAAATCACGTTTGAAATATGACCATTTCTGGAAACATATGTAATTTAATTTTTTACACTACATACTATTTATTTGCCATATTTCTCGTGTCTGGTCATAATGTGGTGAAAAGGACATTGGAAACTAAGAAGGGGGAGGTGGTAGAGATGAGAAGGATAAAAATTTACCTATTGGGACAATTTACACTATTAGGTGATGGGCACACTAAATGTCCTGAATTCAGCATTATACAATCCATCCATAGAACAAGAATGCTTATATTTACAAATATTTTGAAATAAAATTGTTTTAAAAAGGTGGATTTTATTTTAAAACAAAGAGAAAACATCATGATTAAAGCAGAAAATCTCATGATCAGATTTACATTTTAAAAATTTGTTTGACTATTGCGAAAGTGAGATAAGTTAGGAGGCTTCTGCATGAATGTGAGAGACGACCATAGTAATAATACAGATAGGGAGAAATGGAAAATTATTAAATATATTCTGGGGGAAGGACAAATCAGACTTACTGTAGTAGATCTAACAGTGAGAAATGCAGGATTCATTTTAGCTTGAGTAAATTCTCACTGGGTAGTGCTTTTGCAAAAATGGGGAAGATGAAGAGATGACCAGGTATTCGGGGGAGGAAGAACAAAAGTTCTTTTCAGACATGATAATTTTGAGAAGCCTATTAGATATTGAAGCTTGGAGTGATTTGAGGGTAGAGATACCAATTTATGGATAGCAGAAAAGCCTGAGGATGAACAATAAACTGAGAAAGTGTGCAACTGAAAAGATGAAGCTACTAGATCGAGTCTAGGGGCAATCAATCAGAAACCTGTCTGAAAAGAAGTATTTACTGAAGATTCTGAGGGTGATCCTGGGAATAAGCAGGAATGCCAGGACCATATAAATTATGGGAATCAGGAAAGGAGAAAGCAGGCATGGTCAGTTGAAATGAGTGTAGCCAAGAAGTGAAGAAAATGAGAACTTATACATAAGAGACCCTGGGGCACACAAGAAATGGCCAATATCTCAGAGACAAGGAAAAAAAGGGAACCCGACTACAGGGTAAAATGGCAAAAGGAATTGGACACTGTTTTTTCAGTCCTCATTTTTGTTAAGTGCTTCAGTGAAAATGAAGAGGGTATGAGGATATAAAATAAGTTTGATGGGGATTTCTCTGGACCAGAAAGTATTTTTAAACTGGTGGGAGTTATTGTACAACATTTTCTAGGGTGATGAAGGCATCTTATAAAAGTAGTAGAAAGACATCCACTCAAATGAGAACTTAAAAACTATCTTAACTAACCTACTTTAAAATCCTTCAGGTTCTTTGACTTATGAAGTTGCACTCTATAAAAATATAAATTACTGAGACATTAAGAACTTTTAAATTATTTGGATTTTGATATGCATTTATTTTATTATGACCTTATTAGAAAAACAAAGGAAAAATATATTTTGATAAATTTGTTTTACCAGAAAAAGAATATATCATTTAAAAATTCTATAATTAAATACAATCTAGTTAATTTTCTAATGTTAAAGCAATTATCCTAGGTCAAACTTTACAAGGCATAAGATTTTGGCCCAAACATTAGTCATGTAGTTGTGTACTACTGGCAAAATTGTATGTCAAACTGTAAAAATGGAGATTATTTCCTCGGTATTATTCTTTAAAAGAATGTGTGCCTTATTCACTTTAGTAGTTTGCCTTTCAGTTAACCAGATCTTGTAAGAATTCTTTCTCTGTGATTCTCAAGGTACCTGAGTCCGTGTGTGTATGAGAGAGAGAGAAATAATAACTGCCTTCCAGAAATATAAAAGGCAGAGATAGTATGTACAGATCAACTGAATCATGGCTTTTATAAATTCTCAGTAAAATATTATTCTTTTCATTAACACTGTCATTACTATCATTGCTATATTTTTGAATTTAAGGAACCAATATACAGTCACTAAAGAACTTTCTTTCAACTGATAGCAACTGACTATCAAACAAAAATAAATAAATTTATGATTACAAAGAAGTTTGTTTCTAAACCGCTATTAGCCAGTCGTATTTGTTACTGTGATATTATTAAAGACAAACTAAGGTGATGATACATGGTTGTGATAAACAGAATTGCTGTCAATGAAAATTAATGTTATAAATATGTGGAAACCAAACCTCTTACTTCAGATCGAAGGAATCACAAAGCGAAATTGTAGATGATGCACTATTGGCCTAGCTTACGCAAAAGATATCGTGTAGAATTCCAATCAAGAGACCCAAAGAAAATGTCGGTAGGCACCATGGCTGGTATCACCACCATCGAGGCGGTGAAACGCAATATTCAAGTTCTGCAGAAGCAGGCCAATGATGCAGAGGAGAGAGCCGAGCGCCTCCTGCGGGATGTGGAGGGAGAAAGGCGGCCCGGGAGCAGGCCGAGGCTGAGGTGGCCTTTTTGAACCGCAGGATCCAGCTGGTTGAAGAGGAGCTGGATCGTGCCCAAAAGCGCCTAGCCACTGCCCTGCAAAAGTTGGAGGAAACAGAAAAAGCTGCTGATGACAGTGAGAGAGGTTTGAAGGTTATTGAAAACCAGGCCTTAAAAGATGAAGAAAAGATGGAACTCCAGGAATTCCAGCTCAAAGAAGCAAAACATATTGCAGAAGCAGCAGATAGGAAATATGAAGAGGTGGCTCATAAGTTGTTGTTTATTGAAGGAGACTGAGAACGCACAGAGGAACGAGCCGAGCCGAGCTGGCGGAGTCCGGTTGCCAAGAGATGGATGACCAGATCAGATTGATGGACCAGAACCTGAAGTGTCTGAGCGCTGCTGCTGAGAAGTATTCACAAAAAGAAGACAAATATGAGGAAGAGATAAAGATTCTTACTGATAAACTCAAGGAGGCAGAGACCCGTGCTGAGTCTGCTGAGAGATCGGTAGCCAAGCTGGAAAAGACAATTGATGATTTGAAAGATAAACTGAAATGTATCAAAGAGGAGCACCTCTGTGCAGGAAGGATGCTGGACCAGACTCTGTCCCACCTGAATGAGATGTAAAGCACTCTAGTCTCATCCTGTTGCTGCTTCTCCCTCTGACCCTGACTCCACCTGAGGCCAGCCTGCCTGAAGCTGACCTTTAAACTGAGGGCTGATCTTTAACTGGAAGGCTGCTTTCTCCTTTCGCTGCCCCCTCCATCCCCTACCCACCACACCACCATGTCTTTTTCGCCAAACTATCTCTGTCTCTTCCAGAAATTCCAGCTGGGCTAGAGACTGAGCATCTTTGGGAACAACATTTAAGGGAATGTCAGCACAATGCAAAATGTCTTTAAAAGCATGTTGCGATGTACACATTTTATAACTACCTTTTTTGTTGTTGTGGCAACCATTTGTAAAACATTCCAGATACTTCGCCAGCTCTTGAAGCAGCAATCTAATCCCTTTCTCATTTTTGGAAGGTGACTTTTCAGCTTACTGCATATTGCCTTCTTCTTAGAAGAGAGGAAAAAGGTCTGGGCCTACCTTACTGAGAACCAAACAGAGCCCAGGGAGAGACTCCTCTATGGACAACCTCATTGCTCTGTACAAAGTACCAGCCAAACCAGAAAGGTGATCCAGGAGGAGTTAGCCAAAAAAAAGAAAACAACAAAAATATGCTGTTGAGGTTTTCAGCTTTAAAATATTTTTGGACAACTTTTATTTTTTATTTTTGTCATTAGAAGTAACCAAATTAAGATGCCTAAGACCTCTGAGACCAGATCTTTATCCTATTTCTACCCACTTGCCAACAACTCAGAGAATAGATCATGTGCTCCTTGTGTTGAGTGGACCATATAATTGCTCTCCTACCTTCTTAAAGAAAATTATGTTTTTGCCACTAATTTAGAAATATGAAACTCATCTCATTACCCTTTTCTGAGTCTGAAGCTGCTATGTCTAAAAGTGCCATCTCCTCGTACTTTGCAACAGTTTGTGCTGGAGAAATCTTGAATAGCTTATGTACAAGACTCTGAAAATTTTATATTATTTGAAACCTTGCTTCGTTGGTTTGGGGCACCCTGACCACCCCATCTGGCTGTCAGAGCTCTCTACAGTCTTTGAGCTGGCACTGTATTGAAAACCTTTTAAAGTTTCTTTCCCTGCCCAGTCCCCACTCTTTGGTGAGGTTTCTCTGAGGCCTGTGTGGTGGACATCCTGCAGCTTATTGGCTTAAAATGTAGTCTCCTTTGGTGTGGTCTCTTTGGGGCCAATGGGGAGAAATAAAACCAGCAGTGCAACTGTTTTCATACTGAATATTGACATGTGTCTTTTTGAAATAAAGAACCAGTCCCTCCAAAAAAAAAAAGAAGAAGAGTCACGCAAGTTCAGTGACACAGTGCCAAGAATAGCTGATAATCTTCCAGTGCAGCTACTCACAGGGTCCCTTTCTCCGGGGGTTTCTACCCCCTTCCCTGTGAAACAGGCATGATGATCATGTCAAGGCTTTTAGTTGAAGAAACTGAGGACCTGACTAACAGTAAAGGTTGATCAGGGTCGATCAACAGTAGAGGTTGATCAGGGTTGATCTATAACCTGCCTAAAGCTACACTGGCAATAAGTGGTGAAATCAGAATTAGATTCCAAACCCGTCTGATGCCAAAGCTCATTCTCTTAACTAACCCCTACCCCAATAAAGCAGGCAGCAAAGAAGGGAACAGGGATTCATAAGGCTCCTAAGAGATATTTCAAAACATGAATTTGTTACCAACAATTTAAAATTGGGAGATTTCCCATGAAAATTCAGAAAATCTGCTTACCACGCAGGGTATGCCTTCCCATAAAGCAACAACTGGCTGCAGCTGTGCTTGAGTTTGTGGCCTCTGGAAGCAGAAGGCCTTTTTCAAGCTGTATGTCAAGAAGGCCCAGGGCCCTGTGCCAAGAACGTCAGCCTGGACCAAGAACTTTTCAGAACAGTCTAGAACTTACAGCCAGTTCCTGGGAGTGCCCTAACGTCCACGGTCAGGCAGCTCTGGATTTGGCACATCCGCAGGTCAGTGTGGCATTTTAGTGGAACAGACTAAGGGCGATGTTGACCTTTCTTCATGACACAGAATCATGAACAACAGAGCTGGAAAAGCTCTTAGAAAGCAGTCTAATTCTTTTACTTTTAGCTAGGGAAACTAAGGCCCAGAAAAGGGAAATGACTTGCTTGAGACACACCAACAGCTGGCGGTAGAGCTGGGTCTGGAACCCACCAGAGGACATCCATATCTCGTTTGCAGTAGTAGATCTCTCTATCCAACACCTGTGTCGCAATCAAGGGAAGATGAGACAAGAAGCCATCTCAGTTCCTCATCAGACTTGTTCTGCATTGCTCACTCCTGTTCCTCCAGCTCAGGCCTCCTTGCCCAAGAGCCAAATCTGGGGAGTTCCTTGGACCCAGGAAATGAGCCACTGCCTGGAGGATGTGGGCCAAGGAAGGAGACTCCAGAGAGGAAGGCCAAATTCATTCTCATGCCCTTCCCCTGCAGGAGCAGGGGATGATGCCAGCCACTGTTATCCTACATTTAGGCCCTGGTGTCCTGTGTGCCGCCATCTGAATCTGTTTATTCAGGTACAAGGCCTTCTGTTATAGATAAAGTTAAGAAACTGGATGTTCCAAGGACCATGGTGCCCATCAACGACCCAGTGAATGAAGTACACTTAGTGAAGTAGTGACTAACTATACATTTAATCTAAAGTAAGAATGCTTTGAAGATATAACCACTTTAAGATAGGGGGATTTTTTGTAACCTTGTAACCTATGAAGAAAAATCTGCTTAACCATTCTATAATGAGTAATAACAATGCTAATGTTTACTTTTACTGTGAGAATAAAAGTGACAAAGGGAAATAGGAGGGCAGAACAGCTCTTTGAGAAGCTATCCTCACTGTTCTCTGGAATTACTGGCTTTTCTAGAAATAAAAGTGAAGCTGATGGCTTGGTGCCCGTAGCACAGTGGTTATGGCAGCGGCTACATACACCGAGGCTGGCGTGTTCGAACCTAGCCTGGGCCAGCTAAACAGCAATGACAACTGCAACAATGACAAAAAAATAGCTGGGCATTGAGATGGGCAGCTATAGTCCCAGCTACTTGGGGGGCTGAGGCAAGAGAATTGCTTAAGCCCAAGAGTTTGAGGTTGGTGTGAGTTGTGACACAATAGCACTCTACTGAGGGTGACATAGTGAGACTCTGTCTCAAAAAAAAAAAAAATAGTCAGAGGATGTGGCATACTAAAATACTAAAACATTAGATTGTGAATCTAACAACAGATGACTTAACCCTCTTATCTACCAAGAAAGAACACAAGAACTGCTAATTCATGTTTCCGTATATAGTAGTATGGCTTTCTTGCTTTTAAAGGATAGTAGTATTCCATTGGCCTTAGGAGCCAAAAAATTGGTGCAACTCCAAATAAAAGTAATTAACATATTATTCCCAACATTGACTACCACCACATTAATTATCCTCACCCTACCAATAAT
>CAUYON010084298.1:0-16703 GCA_963573935.1 Arctocebus calabarensis | reverse complement strand
CTTGGTGATGTGCTCTGTACCTTTTATTTGTATCCTTGGGGTTGCAGGTGGCTCCAGCAGGGTTGATGTGCGTTCCTCGACCTTGTCTCTTGGCTCAGCTCCAAACCGTTGGCTTTCTCACTAAATTTCTGTCCTTTAACTATCCTTCTGGACAGGAGCATCTGCAGAAAGCTGGCTACAGACCGCCATCTTGGCTCCTCCAGCCTATTGTATGTATTCTTATCTTTAGTATTCATGATACCTCATTGCAGACAGTGGAGATTTCTGATAGATACTAAAACATTAGTAATGATTATTCTAGCCTTTGTATTTTACAAATAAGCATCTGAAACCAAGAGAGAACAAATGACTTATCAAGTTTAGATGACTAGCTAGCAGGGTCAATCAGAAGGCAATCCAGCTGAGTCTGGGCTCATGCTCCCTGCCATGAGGTCGGTCCTCACCGCACCCTGGTGCAGATATTGAGAGTGGCCCTGGGCTGCTCCCTGCACTCTCCCTTCATCCAGTGTGGTCAGTATCTTGCCTCTGTGGAATCGTCACCACTTTTATTTTCTGTGCCGGTCACTTTGCTTTGATGTTGTTTCAGAGCAGTTTGAATCACCGAAAACATGAATTTCATTTAAATAATAGAATAAATACTGGACTGCATTAAAATAAAAAGAATAGAAAAGGATTTGAGCTAATAAAAGAGCTATTGATAAAATTGTCTCACAGTAACCCTTCTCATAGATAATTATTAGGATAAAACTCATAATCACAAAAGGATGTTGTTATAATTTTTCCTTCTTCACTTGATAAAATCCTGGATTGAATTCTGCTTGAAAAATACCTAACATACGGAAGCCTTGGGTCAATCAGCTACCTTTTTTGAAAACATATTTGAGAGTTTTGGAAACAGTTTTTTTGATAGAAAAGGCATTTCAAAAGACTAGCAGAATTATGAACTAAATCAGAAAAAGGAAAATGGAAAAAAAAATTACACTTAGCATGACTGTAGTGACAGCCAGAGGTCACAGCCACTAGTACCACAGCTACTCTACCCACCACACCTTCTAATTTTCTGCTCAATTCCTCCTTACCTCCTGTAGCACTTTCGACTGTCCTGGTCTCTCTCTCTCTCTTTTAATATTTTTTAAATTTTAAATTAATATGAGGGTACACATTTTTAGATTACAGTGTTCTCCCTTCCCAGGTAAAGTTCCAGTAGTAAAGAGGCCTCTCCCGGGGCCGTGCTGCATAGTGCACATGAGGTGAGACCCCACCAAATGCCCTCCCTCCTCATGCCAATTGTCTTCCCCTCCCCTCCTACACCTTTCTCTCCCACCCCCTTACTAGACTATGTTTATGTTTTATTGTTTATATATTGGTTTCATATTAGTATTGACTACACTGGATATTTACTTTTCCTTTCTTAAAATACTTTACTAAGAATAATGTGTTTCAACTCCATCCAGGTAAACATAAAAGAAAGGTGAAGCCTCCACCTTTTTTATGGCTGAATAGTATTCCATGGTATACATATACCACAATTTGTTGACCCATTCATGGGTTGATGGGCATTTGGGTTGCTTACTAATTGGATGCAAACTAATACAATCTTTATGGGAAGAAGTATGGAGAATTCTCAAAGAACTAAAAGTTGACCTTCTGTTTGATCCTCCAATCTCATTCTTAGGTATCTACCCAGAAGAACTAAAATCATTTTGCCAAAAAGACATTTTCACAAGAATGCATGTTACACCTCAATTCATAATTGCCAGGTCATGCCCTGGGCGTTCTTGTTGTCCTTGTTTATAGCATAACTCGCCACCACAGAAGTTTTTTTCTTCTTCTACCCTCATGTTTGGTATTTCTGATACTTGCTAATGCATTCATAAGTGTGACTGAGGAAATGCAAACTAGATTTAGAGTTCATCTTTGCTTTTATAAATTATTATTTCACTAGAAAGGATAAGTATTTCATAGTTCACGTCAAGCCAGTATATTAATATGTAAAGTGTATGATGCTGTATTCCCTTTAAATGTGAATGGAGTTTATGCATACATGTTAGTTAATTCTCACTATCCTTTTTAACATAAAGAAAATATATGACATCCAACCAGTTTAGAGAGGTAAAGGCTAAGAAAAATAACTACAAAACTAATCTTTAAGACTTTCTATTTTGTAGTTGTGTCTATTATCACTAGGTGATGGTTGCTGTGGTCTGGCTATTTGTATGTCCCCCGCCAAATTCATGTGTTGGAATCTAATCATCAATGTGATGGTATTAGAAGGTTAGTATGTCCCGAGCAGAGAGCTCTTATGACTGAGATTAGTGCCCTTGTGAAAGACATCTCAGAACCTTGTCTCATCCCTTCCAGGGTGTGGGAAGGTCAAAGGTGCAGGTCTGTGACTCAGGAAGCAGGCCCCCCACAGACGTGAATCCACTGCTGATATGCAGTGTATGCTATTGTGTTATAGCGACATGGACTAGGACAGGAGTTGTGTCAGAAACATTTAACTAATGCATAAAAACATTTGTGGAGGAAATTGTGGTAGCAAGCAAGATAACGAATGGAGAAAGAAACTAATGAGGTGGTGGAGAGCTAGATATGTCAAATCATCAGTTCTGTAACTTACTGTCCGTGGGCATTTAGACAAGCCAATTAACATTCCAACCTCAGTTTTTCCCCTTACTGGTAAAATGGAAATGAATGAGGTCAGCCCTGGAGTTGCCGCAGCAGGCGCATAATCGCTTACAGTTCACTCCCGTCCTGTGTGAATTATTAGTCAATTAATTACACAAACACAAAGTTGTAACCCTATGTTCCCTTTCACTATATAACTAAGTCCATTTAATTTATACTTCTGTTTTCCAAAATCTCATGTTTTCAACTTTATGATTATTAAAAAATATAGCAATGAGGTTAAAAAAAATATGGGTTCAAGTTAGTGAATTGTGGAGCAGTGGAGTGATCCTTATCAAGCCAAGAGACCGAATAGTGTCAAACCCCCCATGCCCCTGCATATCTCTTTAGCATCATGATATTCCTACTTTCCTCAGCAGTAACCTGAGTCGTATGTTTATGGTATCCAATTTCTTACTTTCCTTTAGAGTTTTGATGTCTAATTATGCATACATATGTATGTATGTGTATGTATATATGTGTGTGTCTATGTACACACACACACATTCAGTCATGTTCTGCATACAGTGCTCTAGGCAACCACAGCCTCCATGTACGATGGTACTCAGTTAAGGTTACAATGGTTTTTCATCATCTGGTGATGTCATGGCTTTTGTAACATCATAGCTGTTGTAATGTTGCAGTAAATTCATTGCCAATCACAATAGTCACAAAGCTAAAAAAAATTAGAAGTTTATAAAGTAAAAAATGTTACAGGAATCTAAAGTTGATTTATTATTTAAGACATTTTTAGCATAAATTCATTGCAGCCCAAGTGTACAGTGTTTATAAAGTTCACAGTAGCATACAGCAATGTCCGAGGTCTTCCCATTAATTCACCACTCACTCACTGATTCTACCAGAGCAGCTTCCAGTCCTGCAAATTCTGTTCATGGTAAGTGCTCTGTACAGGTGTGAAATTTTTTTATTTTATACCACATTTTTATGGTACCTTTTGAATGTGTAGCTGTGGAGATATAGAAATATTTACCCCCAGGTTACAATTGCATACAGTATTCAGGACTGAAACGTGGTGGACAGGTTTGTAGCCTAGTACTAATAGGCAATATTACAGATTCTAGATGTGTAGTAGGCTACACTTTCTAGGTTTCAGACAACTTATGTTCTGATAAGCATGCTCTGTAACGTTTGGACAACAAAAAAATTTGTCAAAGGTGCACTTCTCAGATTGTATCTCTGTGTTAAGTGACATGACTGTTCACATACAGTAGAACTTCTGCAAACTGACCCCCCAAAGGACTGACAAACAGGTCCACATACGGAGGTGGTCAACATAAGGAACCAGGCCTACTGTGCAGATAAGTGCATGTGGTGTGTGTCCAGTCTGTGAAAATTAGGTCAATTTAAGGAGGTGATCATTGTAGAGAGGCGGTCAGCTTTGGAGGTTCTACTGCATTTAATTTTGGAATGTACAAACTATAACCTAATCACAGGGGTACTCAAACTACAGCCCACGGGCCACATGCGTTGGTGTGAATTGTATTTGTTCCCATTTTGTTTTTTACTTCAAAATAAGATATGTGCAGTGTACATAGGAATTTGTTCATAGTTTGTTTTTTTTTTTAAACTATAGTCCGGCCCTCCAACGGTCTGAGGGACCGTGAATTGGTCCACTATTTAAAAAGTTTGAAGACGCCTATAAGTGAGTTTGGCTTTTTGTCTTTATGTCTCTTAAATTCAACTCTAATATAAGTATAATTGCTTTATTATGAGTACTATATAATTTTTGCAAACTGTGGATACCATGTGCTTTATTTCCTTATAGAATTGCATTTGGGCTGCTTTCAATTTGAGATTATTCTGAACACTGCTGCTACAAACGTTTTTATGTATAATGTACATCCCAGTACAAAAAGTCATACTAGGATATAAATTAAGAGTGGATTGTAGGGCATAATGCATCTATTCATGTTTATATGATATTACCAAATATTTTTCCAAAGTAGCTACACTAATCTATACTCTTACCTGCAGTTTATAAATATTTTGCTGCTCAAAATCCTCAAAAAACATTTACAATTCATATTCTTCTTAGTATTAAGAAGGTATTATTAAGGTAGCTATTAAGATGGCATTTTTTATATTTGTTTTCCTACTGTAGCATATGTATTTTATTATTAATGTCTCTTTTATTATCTCTTTATGGTCTTAATCTACATCTCTGATTACAAGAGAACTCAAGTTACTTTTCACAGGCTTATTGGCTGTTTGAATGCCCTCCTCAGTGAAGTACAGATTTTCTTATTGATTTGTAGAAAATAGTCGTATACTCTGGATACGAAAAATTCTAGGTTATTTATGTTGTAAATAAATGTTCTCAATCTGAAGCTTATGTATGTATATTTTTATGTAAAAATGTCTTAGTTATAATGCAGTCCATTTTACCAATTTAGTCCCTTTAGAGCTATTGCTTTTTGGAGTTGTTTAATAAATATTTTCTGCTTCGAAGTTACAAAACTTTTCTCCTCTGTTCTTTTCCAAAATATTTATTATTTTTCCTTACACATTTAAAGCTTTTAGGTCTCTGAGATTTATTTGTGTATGTAAAAGGTGAGCACCCAAAAGTATTTTTATCCATTTGAAATATCAGTGGTCCCAGTTCTTTAATTAAAAAGCATCATAATTTTATGATCATGATTATGATCATGTAGTGCTAACTTTGTCATAAATTAAATGTCTTTAACTATATGCTCTAGTTCCGAGGTTGCTATTCTGTCTTTTTGGTATATTTGTCTGTTTTCCTAGAATGAGATATTCTAGCTTTTTAATAAATTTCTGTGTTCAATAGGGCAATTTTTTCCGTTTGCTTTTCATTATTTACAATTTTTAGCCCTTTGACTTTATATATACATTTAAGAATAACTGTTAAATTCCAAGGTAAAATGCCATCTAGGATTTTCATTGAGTTCATATCAAAACTATAAGATCAATTTAGAGACATTTGACATTTTATTTTATTAGTCTTCCTGTTTTCCTAAGCATGTGTATCACTTAATTTTTCTCATTAAATTTTTATAGATTACAGAAATATCTTAAATATCTTTTGTTAGATTTAGTCCTCAGAATGTGATGCCATTTTTGATATTGTAAATAATGTAGATTTTAATTGCATTTTAGCTTTTTATTTTTCTATTAGACATAAGCTGATTTTTGTACAGTCAATCAACCAAAATTCAAATGTTTGATTGATATTTTGGATTTTAAAATGCATAATAACATCATCTACGAATGTTGACTGTTTTATTTATTTACAATTCTTTTTTTTTTTTTCTGTAGAGACAGAGTCTAACTTTATAGCCCTTGGTAGAGTGCCATGGCGTCACAGCTCACAGTAACCTCCAGCTCTTGGGCTTAGGCGATTCTCTTACCTCAGCCTCCCGAGTAGCTGGGACTACAGGTGCCCGCCACAAAGCCCAGCTATTTTTTTGTTTTGCAGTTTGGCTGGGGCCTGGTTTGAACCTGCCACCCTCGGTATATGGGGCCGGCACCCTACTCACTGAGCCATAGGCGCCACCCTATTTACAATTCTTACATGAATTTTTCCTTAATGTATTTGTTAGAATTTTGACAATGACAAAGAGTTTGATGATAGCAAACAACTTTGTTTTATTACTCATCTCAGAGAAAAAGCTTTCAATATTTCCATGCAAAGTATGACCTTTTCTCTGCGTATGTGCTTATGTGTACAGTGGATCCTCATTTGTAGATTCTGTTTTCGCAAATCCTTCTGCAAGCAAAACTATTTGTGATCCCCAAGTTGATATTTTCTCCACTTTTGTGGTCATTCAGGGATATGCAGAGTTGTGAAAAAATTAAATCACTCAACACCCACTTCCTCTGTGATTTGAACAAGATAGTGCTGTGTATTCTCGTTTCAGGTTTTCTACTGGAAACAGTACCCTTGTCGTCTATCTGGGGTTGTGATATTTTTGTGATATTTGTTGGCAAATTCACACGTTAAGGTGGTCACCAAACTTAGTAAAGCCCTTTCTAGGATTTCTAAGAACAAGAAGACTTTGATGGGCTTTATAGAAAAAAATATGCATTTGAAAGGATTCATTTAAGCGTAAGTTATAGTGTTGTTGTCTGTGCGCTCCCAATACCCTTCTAGTCTGAGTTCAGGTTGTACATGCAGGTGCACATGTAAACACTTTCTCCCTCCCACCTTCCAGGAGTGATATGGATTTGCATGTTTTATGTCTTTCTCATGGTTTCCTCACAGGGTTTTAGAACCAAGACTACGAGAGTCATCAGAAGTACTTGGGAAGTCTTCCCTCTTTTTCTTTTCTCTGAATGTATTAGTCAGAATTGATTAGGCTGTTCTTCGTCAGAATCTCATAGATTACACACATTCTTGCACGCACACATGTGCACAGACACACTTATGCTCTATTTCTGTCTAATGCATCATCCATATACAGAAAAGCAGGCTAAATGTACAGCTTTGCCTTTCAGAAATTCAAGCTTCCCTGATTTTCTTTTCCTTTCCTCCCCCCCATTCCCCTCCCTCCTTCCCTCCCTCCTTTTCTTTCTTTTTAACTTTAATATATTTCTGGGATACAAATGTTTTTTGTTACATAGATGGAGTTGTCTACATATAATGCTCATTCGGGGGAGACTTTCAGATATTTTCTTTGTTAATCCGCATGTGTGTGTTGTGAAAAACATTTATTTTGTTCTGTCTACTCTCCTTGAGGCTCTTGTCTTCAACTTCCTTGGCTTACTCCTTGATATTTCCTAATAAAAGCCCTCAAATTATTGAGTTTTGTAAGTATCGTTGTAGATGCATCCCACAAGTTTTTATATGCAGCATTTTCATTATTATTTAGTCAAAATATTTTCTCAATTTCACTATGCTTTCCTTTCTGGTCAGTCAATTGTTTAGCAAAGTACTTACTAAGGTTTGAGTGGATGAGGATCGCATATTTGGAATTTTTTGTGATTGATTTGTAGCATAATCACATTTTTCTCAGAGAAAAATTACATTTTTCTTGTGTGATTTCAATCCAAAGAATTTTTTCTGAGCGTTTCACTCTTTCTTAAGCAACATATTGTCTTTCATCTAAGAGCCTGTGAAAGAGTATGAATTTAAACATAATCCAGGAACTCCTTTGGAATAGAGCTCTAAGCCTTTAGCAAAGAGAGAGAAGAGGTTGATTTCTTGTTATTTATTTATTTATTTTTATCATTTGGAATTCATTGAGGGAATAAAGAATTAGGGTACACTGATTGTGTTTGTTAGGGAAAGTCCCTCTTGAGAGATTTAGTATCTCATGTAATAAAAACTGACGATTCCTTGGGGAGACCTGGAGGTTGCCGTGGCCTTTGGATCTGTCTGACCTACAATAACGATGCTAAAGATGACTTGAAGAGGCTAGTTTGTTGAGGGTACCCCCCTCCACAAGGTTCATTTCTAAAAGCCCCCATGGCTTCTGACCTATACATGAAATCAGATTCCAGCAAGCTCAAGGGGAGGCAAATTCAAAAGTCAAAATAGGTGAGCTGTTCTCTCCCCTCTGTTTTTCCCATTAGCCTGCAGACACACAGGCTATTTAGAGTCTCTAGTTCTTCTCCCTGTTCTCATCTGTGTGCCCATAGTCAGGCTTACATCCTGCTCCTCATCACTGCGTGACATCTCCCTGGCTGAAGAGTTTAAGGACCTGCCTGTAGCTGTCATTAGTGGTCCAGTCTCACCACTCCTCAATTTTGTTATTTTTTTATTTTATTAAGTCAAACACATATAGGTCATGAATACATTCAGGCATATGTGTGGTACAATGTGTTGATTTTTTTTTGTATGATCTGACATGTTTAGATCAAACCAATCAACATAGCTTTCACCTCATTTACTTGATTATTGTACCAAAGCATTTATGTTCTACACTTGACAGATTTGACTTGTACCCTTGTCATATGCTCCATAGGTGTGGTCTCATCTTTTACCGTCCCTCTTTCAAACCTCCCCTCTCCCCTCCCTTTCCACTCCATTTCTCTCCTTTATCCTGGGCTATATTTGTGTTCTATCTTTCATAAAAAAGTGTGAGTAAATATGACTAGGTTTCATAGAAGTATTGAGTACATTGAATACATTTTCCTCCATTCTTGAGACGTTTTACTCAGGAGAATATGTTCCAGATCCCTCCATGTCAACATAAAAGAGGTAAAGGCTTCGTCTTTTTTAAGGCTGTATAGTATTCCATGGTATACGTATACCCCAATTCATTAGCCTTCTTAAACACTTCTTTTACTTGATGTACTGAGCTGCATAGCATGTTCTCTAGAAATTTGTGCTCACCTGGAACCTGACATCCTAAAAGTATGTGATCTTGTTTAGAAACAGTATTTTTACAGACATAATTAGCTAAAATAAGGTCACCATGAATAAGGGTGCTTGCTAATCCAAAAACTGTGCTCTCATAAGAGAGGAAGCAGGTCCAAAGGAAAGATAATTATGTAAATAAACAGGCGGAAATGCAAGTGATGGAAAGTGAGGAAGCTGAGCTTGGGAGAAGCATGAAAATAAGCTCCCTCCTTTGAACTTTGGAGCAAGCATTGTTCTGCTGATGTTTTGATTTTTGACTTGTACCTTCCAGAACACTGAGAAAATAGATTTCTGTTGCCTCAGCTCCCCAATTTGTAATACTTAACATTGTTCTCCTGGTCATCTTCACAACCTCTTCTTTTATCTGTCTATACTCTATACCTTCGTGATCTCACCCTGTCCTGTGACTTTAAAAATGATGCATTCCCTGAAAACTCCCAAATGTGCATTTCCGGCATGGAGCCCTTTGACCTCAGGTTTCACACACAGCTGTTCATTCAACATCTTGACTTGCGTTTCTGGTAGACATATCCCACTTAGTATTGCTCACCAAAGAACAAATGACAAAAACTACTGAGTCTTCCTTTCCCCTCACATCTGCTATTTTTCTTACCTTTTGTCATTTCAATTAGTAGCAATTACATCCTTCCAGTTGCTCATTCAAGAACTTCAGAATATTTCAGTAAAACTTACTTGTTTCCCATCCGAAACTCCTATAGCTTTGGGTTCAAAATATGCCCAGAGTTACATTACTGCTCTCCACCTCACTGAACTATGATGCACCGCCATCATAGTCCAGTAGGGTCGTTGGCATGGCCTCCTAACTGCCTTCCTGATCTGCTCTTGGTTGTCCCCCTTCAATCTACTCTGAATGCATCAGACAAAGGGATCATGTTCAAACACATGTTTGATTGTATCACCCTGAGGTCATAACTCTCCCATGGCTCTGCATCTTGTTTAGAGTTAAAATCAAAGACCCAGGGAATGCTCACAGATCCTGTGTGGTCCGACCTCTTCAACTACTCAACACCCCTGACTCCTGCTCAGTCCTGCCTTGCTGGGGTCCACAATGTTACTCCAATACTAAGCACATTCTTCCTTACAGGATTTTGCATTGTCTGTTTTAAGACCTAACATGCCTTCCCCACAAATATTTTCATGGCCTGTTTCGCACCTCCTTTAATTCTTTGCTCAAATTCCCCTTTTCAGTATATTTTACTTTGTACTTTCAAATTACAATATCCCTCACTTGGCACTAACATCTTTGCTTACTTATTTTTTCCCAAAATGTTTCTCATCTCATATGCCGTGCAACTCATTTATGTACTTTTAATTTGTGTCTTCCTTGACTCAGAATATAAACTTAATGAAGTCTTTATCCACAACACCAAACGTACGACTGGCATATGATAAATATTTGACATATGAATTAATGAACAAATGATTGATTAAATTGAAATTCTGCCAGTCAGATGCAGCTGTGGAAATTTTGATTTGAAACTGAAGAAAATAAGAAAAGAGAAATAGTGTGGGGTATAAATATACCTCTTCTTAAATTAGCAGGAGATATCTGATTGATATGCATGTCCATCATGCAAAAAATTGACTTACTTTATAGGCATATGTTTTGCATCTAATATTATATGTTTTCATTCATTCTTTTAAGTAGTTATTAGAAGCCTATTATGCTTCAGGCATTCTGCAAAACATATGTTAACAGTATAATAAAAATGATCATAGCACCATCAATTGAATAATTACAACTATATTAGCTACCCACACAGATACACACAGAGACATATATATATGTGTGTATATATGCTTATATATGCATATATTTAATTATTATAGCAACTGTGCAAAGTAGTTATTATTATTCCCAATTTATAGAATATCAGAAAGAAAATTGAGGTGAAGGCTATGTCTGATGTTAGCATTCAAAATTATATATAAAATCAGCACATTGTACCCCATAAATTCATTAATGTACACATGATTTATGTATTTATGATTTAATACAAATAAAAATGGGAACAATAAGTAATTAAAGTTAATTAACTTTTCCAAATTTATGCAAGTAATTACTAAAAGATTTGAACCATTGTTTTACTCTATCACTGAGTGATGCTGCCTCTAAGAGTTTGAAATGGGAAGAAAGAAATAAATAAACCAATACTTAAAATTAAATATTAAAAATATTATAGTATTTACACTTATGTGGAAATAGAAACTTCAACTGTGTTTTAGGGTGATTTTATAGGAGTTTATAGAGTAGGAACCTGGCTTTGAATAGACTCTGAGGATAAGGATATGAGACCAAGAAGAGAATGGGAATGAGTCCAGACTAGAGCAGAAGAGAGCACTGACTAGATAAAGGAGCTCAGGTGTACTCCTCCAGGTGAAAGGCTCTATTTTATATATATAACTAAAGTTATATCTCTTATTGTATGTTCAATGATGAAAAAATTTGTTCTGTAAAATAAGGAAAATGGGCTCGCTGCCTACAGCTCAAGCAGCTAAAGTGCCAGCCACATACACCAGAGCTGGCGTGTTCAAATACAGCAATGACAACTACAACCCAAAAAATAGGCAGATGTTGTTGCGGGCCCCTGTAGTCCCAGCTACTTGGGAGGCTGAGGCAAGAGAATTGCTCAAACCCAGGAGTTGGAGGTTGCTGTGAGCTTGATGTCATGGCACTACCCAGGGTGACAGCTTGAGGCTCTGCCTCAAAAATAAAAAAATAAGGAAAATGGGAGATATCAATATTAATAACATTAACTTACATTGAAGACTTATAGTGTAATAAATACTTCACACCAATCTTGTCATTTAAATCTCTAAAATAATAATATAAAGCAGAAATCCTTATGAAGCCCATTTTAAAGATGAGGGGAGTGAAGCACAGAAAGATTACCAATCTTGACCAAGATTATAAAACTTGCTAAGGCTACAAAGCCATTGAGATGAGGAACTGGCACTTAAGTTTAGTAGTCTTGCTTTAAACCTCAAATTCTTACCACTACTCAATGTCTGTCTGTCTATCTATCTATCTGTCTGTCTGTCTATCTGTCTGTCTATCTGTCTGTCTGTCTGTTTATCTATCTGTCTGTCTGTCTATCTATCTATCTATCTATCTATCTATCTATCTATCTATCATCTATCATCTATCTGTCTACACTTATCTATCATCTATCTCCAACCATAAAGATCTCACAGATGGTTCAACAGTATTTGAGGTACACTTCTCTTTTTTACTTCCTTGACATTGGAATTTCCTTTTGTGTTGGCATTCTGCCTTCCAGAGATGAGATACTTGCTTTCTTTTTTTTTAATATATTTTAATTTTATTATTTTGTTCTTATCCATAACTTGAAAGGCAGATAGTTATATCCCAATTTTACAGAAGAGAAAACCAAGGTCCAGGGAGATTAGTTCATTGGCCACATGCTGAGCAATAAAGAAGTGACCTACAAGGTGTTCTGACCCCCATGTCCAAGCCCTCAGACTCTGTTGCTTCCAAGACCTCAGTCATTCTCATTGTCCTTTTTCTCTCCCTCTGGTTCATCTCACACCTCATTACTGCCTTGCTCCAGGGCCATATATGGATCCTTCTTTCTGCAGGCCTTTACCAAAAGCATTAACCAAGACAAGCACTGTGGCTTACTTTCAATGAGGGATGCTCTGCTACCGGACAGAGAAGTAAGTGATCCAGTGTGAGAGAGAAACTCTCCCTGGGGAGGGAAGGCAGGCCTGCCACCACATTGGAAGTCTGTTGCGTCATACTCACAATGAGCCTACATAACCACCATGGACCTGAGATTCATTTTCATGGGGACACCTGTGATACTCTGCTGCTAGGAGTACTGAGCAGTTACAGAACAAGGATTGTCATGAAGCTGCATGAAAATCTGGCTTCATTATCACAAAATGTCATCAAAGCCTGATTTAATGCATTCAATGAAAGGTAATTCAGCCAAAAAAAATGAAAACACGAATTAACATACATATGAATAAATTAATACAGATCAATACATAGAATATATGTATATTGATTTCAAAAAAGTTCACAGTAGATATTAAATTTTAAAACCAGATTTCAAAACAGTGCATATACCATAATCCCATTTCTGTTTCACAGATAAAGTCTGGAATGCCACAGGCCCAACTGTGAACAGTAAATCTCTCAAGCCAGGTGCAGTGGCTCAAACCTATAATCCTAGCACTCTGGGAGGCCAAGGTGGGTGGAGTGCTTGAGCTCATGTGTTCAAGACCAGCTTGAGCCAGAGCAAGACCCCATCTCTAAAAATACCCAGGCGTTGTGGTGGGCTCTTGTAGTCCCAGCTACATGGAAGGCTAAGCCAAGAGAATCACTTGAGCCCAAAAGTTTGAGATTGCTGTGAGCTGTGACACCATGACACCCTACTAAGAATGACAATTTGAGACTCTGTCTCAAAGAAAAAAAGAGGTAAATCTCTGAGTGGTAGGATCATAGGAAAGTTCATTTTCTTCTATGACCCTATCTGCAGGTTTTTTCATGTGTTTACAGTCTGCATGAAATAATTAGTAAAGTGATAAATAAATACAAAATAAAAGTTAATCTCAATTCTTACTCCCCCCCCATCTCCCACAGATACCTCACAACAAATATAAAAATGACAAAGGAAAAAATTCTAAATGATAATTTCAAATGTTTTGGGAGATGGCAAGCTGACCCTTTGTATAAGTTATCCCAGCAGTGTGTACAAGTTCTAGGACTTTGGCTCAGGCTAGCAAAGAACTTTCTTTGTAATAGTGTAAATGGTGTGAGCATGGTGTGGGTGTGGGTGGGTGAGGTAGGACACGGATGGAGCAGTCAAGGGCAGGAGGAGGCCATCCAGAAGTCAGTGTAGCACCTTGAAGGGCTTTGGTCCTATGGGTTGGGTGGAACCAGAGCCTGTAAGACCCATGTGCTCAACAGTTGCTAGGAGCAACAAGCAGCTCAGAGGACTTTAAAGATGTAGATGCAGGACACTTGCTTTCTTAGACTTTGGAAAGCAAAGTGTCAAATTGTGAAAAGATGTCTTACAGTCATCCAATCAGAGCTTTTATCTACATTTTATTCACTTCACTGAGTGATTGAAAGGCTAAGCCCCAGTCCAGATTGTGTGGAAAGTTAGAGTTTGCACTGCGTGGTGCTGACAGTGGCAGCAGTGACAGGAGGATTGCAGAGCTGTGCTGGAGGTGTCCAGGGCAAGTATCAGTGGTGGCTTGAAATAGCTATTGTCCAGCAATGACGTGCTCTCTGGTCTATTGCTATTGAGTGGGTTGCGGTTCTAACACTGAGCTCACCTAATTCCCTTTTTTGTTTTTCTTCTTTCTTTGTGTGTGCGTGTATGTGTGTGGATATGTTTTGCTTTTAGCAACTTCTGGGCTTTGTTTTGTGGTATTCTGAGCATTTCCTTGTATTCCTTATCAAATTACTGTTACTATTTTTCTTAAATTAACTAGACTATTGCATGTTTAGGAAAGAGAATCCATCTTCCAGGCCCCAAATTCCCATCCAGATTTCCTAAAAATAATCTAAACATTTCCTTCAAAATGACTTTTCAACAGAAATAAATTGGATAAGACATGGTTTTATCTCTGGAGAAGTAATTTTTCTGAAACTACTACAAATGAGAATGATTTTGTTCATGTTTTGCTCTCAGGTTTTATAAGCTGACACAGAGCACAAAAGAATTTTATTTAGGTTGAGAGTGGTCAATGATTTAAGGCCCAGGACATAAAATATTAATAGTTCACAAATTTATTCTACTTCTGAGCAAGCATCTTTATTGATCATAAGCATTACAATAAGAGTTAGATATAAAAAATTCATGTAGTCAGAGAAATGGTGTGGTTAGGGAGGCTTAAATTATTGTAGACCCTTTCAGAAGTCTTATGGTTTTATATTAAATGAGAATGCAGTGAAAAAATATTGTGATAAAAAATTTAGCCCAGAAATGCTGTAAGAAGTGTATGTATAACATATGAAGAAGAAAACAAAATTGTTTGCAAAATCCTTTAAGGATAAATGTACACATCAAAAATAGCTATTTAGGTGTAGAAACCTTATCATGATTTTTAAAGAATATGGTATGCTAGGGGAGAGGGAACCTAGCTATTATTTCTACAGACTGAAAGAGGGTAATACTAAGTTTTTCATCTAATTTATCTTCTAAGGGCATACATTCTTTGTATTTTTTTAAAAACATATAAATTGTTGAATTTGTGGCTGGCATACTGATTCATCTCTAGTTATATTGCAAGGTCAAATAATCTTGGTGTTTATAGAAGAGTAATGAAGATTATTTTTTATGCTTTACATAAGACTGAATAACTTCATTTTACTGGCCTGTCACAATCAGCTCTAATTTTCTTTCTGCTCATAAAAAGGCTGGAAATGTGTTTATTGTCTTCCTATTAAATATAATGTCAACAACCTAATCTTATTTAATGAGAAAATCTAATAATTAATGTTTGTGTGTACCTATATATTGTATTGATAATTAAACAAGCTGTACTCAGGAAGATAAAATCAGGAAATATTCTTTCATGTTCCACTCTGGTCTCTTTGAGTTGAAAGCATAATATCTTCATTGAGTATTGTTAAAGTCTGCTCTAGTTTAAACTTATTTTCCTTTCTCTCTAGCTAATTCTAGGTCTGAAGTTCAGAGGGAAGAGGGCCCATTTGATTAGTTCTTTTATTATTTATCTTCTGTTTCTTCTTAGGTCTTTGTTTTTTTTCTCAAGTAGGGTATAGAGTTGTGAGGGGAGGAAAAGAGATGAAAGAAAACCAGGAAAAGAAGTCTGACTTCCCCAGCCGTTCCTGATTTTGGCAGTTGACTGGCTCTGTTATTAGGAGCCTTGAAACACACGTTTGGTTTATTTGGAAATCCTCCTACGAGAATCTTGCTCCTTGGCAAGGCTTATGGCCTCGCTTCATGAACAACTCTTCAGATGCCCTGATGGTCCTTGTCAATTCTTCCTTTCCCCTAAGCAGTTTCTACTGGGAAACGCATGCCCGGAGAACAGACCTGTGGGCCCCTGTAGCCCATGGGGAAACCTGTGATTGAGAAGGACAGCTTGTACATGCGGAAACCTGTGCATGTGAAATACAGCTTGTATATGTGGAAAACTGTTCATGAGAAGGACAGCTTGTTCATGGGGAAACCTGTGATTGAGAAGGACAGCTTGTATATGTGGAAACCTGTGCATGAGAAGGACAGCTTGTACATGTGGAAACCTGTGCATGAGAAGGACAGCTTGTACATGTGGAAACCTGGGCATGAGAAGGACAGCTTGTACATGTGGAAACCTGTGCATGAGAAGGACAGCTTGTACATGTGGAAACCTGTGCATGAGAAGGACAGCTTGTACATGTGGAAACCTGTGCATGAGAAGGACAGATAGTACTTGTGGTAACCTGTGCGTGAGATGGTCAGCTGGTACTTGTGGAAACCTGTGCTTGAGAAGGACAGCTTGTACATGTGGAAACCTGAGATTGAGAAGGACAGCTTGTACATGGTGAAACCTGGGATTGAGAAGGACAGCTTGTATATGTGGAAACCTGTGCATGAGAAGGACAGCATTTACATCTGCAAACCTCATCAAGAGAAGGACAGATTGAACATGCTGAAAGATCTTCATCAGAATGACAGATTGTAGATGTTGT
>CAUYON010084297.1:0-39147 GCA_963573935.1 Arctocebus calabarensis | reverse complement strand
TGATACAGGGGTTCATGGACTGGAACCATCTTTATTGCGTGTGGCTTGATGACATTTCTGGAAAACATAAATCTGATTAGTGTAATCAGTAATAGGCAAAGGTAGAACAGCGTCAGGTTAGAAGCACTTATTCAGTGATGCTAAAAAGCATATTAGGATTTTTCTTGCTGTTTCCTAAATGATAACTTCAAACTTTCTTTTGGCTCACAAGTGTAGGTGGTCTGTGGTTGACTGTCTTCATTGTCTGCCTCCATAGAAGATGGAGGGTTCCAGGACTTTACTCGTGAATGATGTATGCAGGAATCAACTCCGATAACTTTAACAGTAGAAAAAGACAAGATAACAGGAAAGGGGACTTCCCAAGTTGGGGTCAGGGAAGGTGAATTAGAGGGAAGAGTTTTGATCATGACTAGATCTCCAGGAGGGAAAAGTTCCTGTTTTAGTTAGTATATCCCTCCCCAAATGGGGGAGCAGGACTTTCAAGCATGATTAGAGAGGAATGAGAGAACAGCAAGTCATCCCAATTGCAGCTTAGAGGCTGGGAGAAAAATGCTGTCCAGACACCCCCTGTATAGTTATGGATTTGGGAGATAAAAGGCCAGGATTAGAGAGAAGTACAGAAAAGGTTGCTCCAGTGTCCAAAAGAAATTTTCTCTCCTGACGCTCCACTATAAGGCAAACCTGGGGCTCTTGAGGGGTGATGACACAAGCTAGAGCCATGAGAATTTGCCCCGGGTGCACTCAGTCCAGTTTGGGCTCTGATGGGGTCACTGTCCCAGGAGGCCTTTGCCTCTGGAGACAGGCCACCCTCCAGTGGTCACCCTTGCATTCTGGACAGGGGCCAGGTGGCTTGCCCACCCAGTGGTGCTGCTGGGGGCAGTCTTCTCTGAAGTGGCCAGTCTGACCATAATGGAAGCACTTGTTTTTCGTGCAAAGCATAAGTAAAATGCTCCCCTTATCACGTTGGATTGGGTCATTACAAAAGCTCAAAAGACCAGACTTTAAATAAGACAGAGGTTTACTTTGTTACTTATATAGGAAAAGTCCATTGGCAGGTAGGCCAGGCTTACAAGGTGCTTTCAAGGTGCTGAAAATGAAATCAGCCCCTTGTAGAAATATCTGCATTTCCATCTTCATCGCAGCATTATTCACAATAGCCAAGATATGGAAATAACCAAGTGTCCAGTAATGGAAGAATGGATAAAGAAATTGTGGTATATATGCACAGCATAATATTTATTATTCAGCCTTAAAAAGGGGGGGGGTCCTGTCATTTGTGACAACATGGATGAGACTAAACGACATTTATAGTAAGTGAAATAAGCCAGGCATAGAAAAAAATACTTACTTATATGTGGACTCTAATGATGTCAATACAGAGAAGCAGAGAGTAGAACAGTGGTTACCAGGGGCAGGAAGGGAAAGGAAATGGGAAAGTGTAGGGCAAAGAGTACAAATTTGCAGGTACATAAGATGAACAGGTCTAGAGGTCAAATGTGCACCTTGAGGACTATAGTAAATAGTATCATATTGCATATTGAATATTTGTTAAGAAAGTGGATTTGGGGTGCTGTTCACTCACCCACACAAATATTGTTGAAAACTCGGCTTGGCGCCTGTGGCTCAGCGGGCTAAGGCACCAGCCACGTACACCTGAGCTGGCGTGTTTGAATCCAGCCTGGGCCCACCAAACAACAATGATGGCTGCAACCCAAACAAAAATAGCTGGTTGTTGTGGCAGATGCTTGTAGACCCAACTACTTGGGAGGCGGAGGCAGGAGACTCTCTTGAGCCCAGGAGTTGGAGGTTGCTGTGAGCTGTAATGCCACAACACTCTACCCAGGGCAACAGCTTGAGGCTCTGTCTCAAAAAAAAAAATTAAAAAAAATAAAAATAAACAAATATTGTTGAAAACTATGGTTTGGGGTAGTGGTTGAATTTTTCATCTCAGTTCTTCAGGGGCAGGATCAGAGGACTTTCTGGAGAATATGGGATTTCAGAAGAATGTTAGAGGGAGCGATGCTATAAATACATCCTCTTCGGGTATTATAGGAATGGCTGGCTTAGAGCTCGTTGGTATTACGTACTCCTCTTGGTTCTAGTTGGTGTGCTCATGAATGCCATTGGTAAGGGCAATTTAGGCAGCCCTGTTGGAGGTTTGGGGTATAGTCTGTAACTAGAGAGGGAGAGAAGCTGCTTGACTTCTGTGAGAACTTTAACCCTGAACTAGACTTCTCATGAGCTATAATCGACCATCTTCTTCCTGCCCCTAGAATCTTGCTTCAGTATTCCTATCTTTTTGATGACTTCATTGAACTGTGTCTCCTTCTAGGAAGTCGTTACTTAATGTAATAATCACCAATAATTAATAACAATAATTGACTGATAATCGACTCATGCTACTGGACTTTAAAGGAAAACACCCTTTCTCTTCAGCTAAAAATGCTGAGTTTTTTTTTTTGTTTTTTTAAGGACTACAAACTATAAAATAAGCAAATTTAATCTAAGGTCCCATTTAAGTTACATTCTAAAAGTATCAATGCAAGTAATATAAGGGCATTATTTGTGTTTGATTCACAAGTCTGTGTTATAATTTGATGTCTATGACAGAGTAAATAGCTTAGAACATTTATGTGCTGGTTTCAAGTTTTATCGTGCTGGGTGGCCTTGACTTGAACAAGGTCACCCAGCCTTTGAAAATAAGGGAATTGGGGCAAATAGACTCTTCCAACACAAAGATTTTATAAGTCTTAAAAAATGTGTTGTACCATTGGAACATTTTCACTCATGCAAACTTAGGCTTAGTCCTAATCATTTATAAGAATATTTTAGATTTCTCCAAAGGTATTCAGACATATGAAGAGAGAAAATATGTCTTCTACCTATGTAAGTTGCTCGACTTGGGTGCTTGGAAGAATCTGAGTCATTTTAAAATATCTTATTTGAATCAAGCATTACACATTTTCACAGATAGTCTGCATTCTTGCCTTCCCAGGCACTGTAATCTCACCATTATTTCTCCTCTCTCCTGCTACCGCTACCCTTTCTATCACATGAACATGCTAAAGTTTGTCCTATTCTTAAAATAACCTCCTCCGCTTGGCTTATCTTTCTTCTTTTGTTAAAACATAAATTTCTGACAACAAAACCCAACCAAAAACATTATGTTCACTGGTTCGCTTCCTCACTTCTATATCCAATTCTAAATTGCATGCTGTCTGACTTCCAGTTTTCCCACTCTACTGAGATTGCTACACTAAAGTCAAGGGTAAAGCCAACAGTTACCAGGTTCTAGTGGGCATTTTCCAGCCCCTTAGCCTATTGACTCCCCTGCCCTGAATTCAATTAACAATCTCTTCCTCCATGAAGAGCTGTATGCCCTTGGCTTCTACTATGCTGCATTTGTCTAGTTGTCCCGGTACATTTCTGACTTTTGTATTGTGTCTTCTGTGGACTCTTTTCTGCCTGCCTTCTAAATGCTGAGCGACATCAGATAAATCACCTAATTTCTTTTTTCTACGAAAAGTAGCAGAGTTGGAATGAATAATATCTAAGGTCCCTTCAAGTTCTTGTTTTCTTTTAGTCACTTTATCAGGAGTCAGAATTCACCGACTTGGGTTACGAAAAACTCTTGTGTTTCATGTAAAAAGAAGTGTAATGAGAGATGATTCACATTTGGGCTGCAATTCTGCAAGGGCATATTGTTGACTGCTGGGTTTTCAGAGAAATTGTAAAAGCTGAAAAGTAGTACAACACCATTGAGCAGCTTCTCACCATGGCTAATCTGAGTTATGGCATCAGCACAGGCGAACACTGTCATTCATGTCTGACTTCAGTCCTGGGACTTGGAGGGAGGGGGCTGTCAGTGAGGTTCTTTGGCCACCATGGACCCAGACATGACCACTCACAGGATGTGGTGAAGTCCTAGAGGCCTGAGAAGATTGAAAACACCGTGATACTGATGCTTCTGCTGTGGGCATCAAGTCTGACTAAGCATGGCAACTGATGACAAATATTTTGGCCTTTTCCAATTGGTCTTTTCTAGTAACAATTAAGTAGTACCCATAGTTCTTAATTGACCTGAAGGTTATTTGCTGACAGCAGGATTTAGTAAGATAAGCAGGGGGAAGATGTAAAATTACAAGGTATTTGAGTCTTTAAAAGGGGATGAATGCAGATGCTGCTGGATGGGGAAAGGGAACAGAAGAGAGCGTTTGATGGAGCTGCTGTTCACCTACTTAATGGTAGTTTGTGCAGACGCTCTCATTTTTGAATGCGCAGAGTTCCTCCGATGAGTATTTATTTATTTATTTGAGACAGAGTTTTACTCTGTTCCCCTGGGTAGAATGTCATGGCACCATCATAGCTCACAGTAACCTCAAACTCTTGAGCTCAAGCAGTCCTCTTGCCTTAGCCTCCCACATAGCACCACCACGCTCAATTAATGTTTCTTCTTTTTTTTTTTAGTAGCGATGGGGTCTCACTCTTCCTCAGCCTCCTAGCCTCAAAGTCCTGCACTCAAGCAATCGACCTGCCTTGGCCTCCCATTGTGCTAGGATTATAGGCATGAGGCACTGTGCCTTGCCTCCAATGAACGTTTAATTCAGTCAAAAACTCTAGGTCCTGGGTATTCAAGGCTGAGTCAGAATTGTGTAATTTTGGAGTGTAGGGTATAATTGCTTAATTTTTTTGAGGTGCTTGGAATTGAGAGATAAAGTCATAAAAATCTGAAGATGTTTAATTTATAGTGTGTTACAGTGTGTCTGAAGAGACCACACACTGTCATTAATAGGTTAGATTATGTTGCCAACATAATTAGACAGGGATACAAAATATAATTGGTAGGTCATTTACTAAACCATGCCTCAAAGGCATTGCTTGGTTACAGCACTGACAAGATTAAGGCCACAGCCAACAAGATGGTGGACACATTGGGCCCTTGAGACAATAGACAGGGCTCTATGCTACTTTCTTGAGTGCCATTTTTAGCATCTGTGTCTGGGCACATCCCTCTGCTGCCCCACGATGGGATGCAGAAGGGCTGCCTGGGGGCCTTGGCATTCCAGATGAGTTCCCAGTGGCAGGCCTGGGAATTGCAGTAGCTATATCTGTGCAGTAATGGTGCTGGCTTTTTGCCTAACCTTTCAGAGCAAAGGACATTTCAGCAAGACTCTCCTGGGAAGCAGATTAACTTCTGTGAGTCACTGCTTTTACATCTCATTTATGATTCATGACCTGGGATGAAGCTATATTTTTAGCTTTTATTTATTTGGGTCTGAGAAGTGGGCTGAGTGGAAGTGTAGTTCAGAAACTTATGGAAGAATGAGGAGAAATTGGTGTCACACTTAAGTTAGGGTGGACTGAAATTTGGTTATGATCCTCAGACTTTAAACAAACATTTATTGACATCCTACTATGCACCACATCCTGTGCTGGAGATAGATAAATAAGAACCAGCTTCTGCCCTCCAAGAGCTCACTGAATTGTGTGGGTGGACAGTGCATTGGCTAATTAATATAATGTAGCCCTTGCCGCTGGGCCCAGCCATCTCTCTGCATGTTAATCACATGGAAGTACTTGGTGTTTTCTGAACACTCCTTATTCTTGCTT
The DNA here is from genome assembly GCA_963573935.1 of Arctocebus calabarensis. Lineage (NCBI taxonomy): Eukaryota > Metazoa > Chordata > Mammalia > Primates > Lorisidae > Arctocebus > Arctocebus calabarensis. The sequence continues at coordinate 33,537 of CAUYON010084297.1, read as the reverse complement.
TTACCTCTTGCACATGCCTGCAAATCCCTCCTCCAACCTGTCATTGCTTGCCTTTCATGACTTACCCTTACTTCCCCTCCTCTGATTCCATCATCCTGTGAATCTGTGTTTACCACACTCCCATAAAAGCAACTTTAATTAAGGTCCCTTCACAATACTTGAGCTTATTTAATAGCTGCCAAGACTAAGGCAAGTGGAGCTGAAGGCAACCAGGAAGAGCAGTGTAGTCACCCCAGCGCAGCACTGAGTTCTCTGCACGTGCCAGCTGCTGTGCTGAACACCACCATGCATTACCTTATTGGACCCTCACAATGACCCTATGAAAGAGATCAATTATTGTCCCTGTTTTATAGATGAGGCGATGGAGGGTTTGGGAATTAACATTATTTCTAAACATTTCACAGCTAACATGCAAAGCTGAGATTCAAACCCAGGCCTGTCTGACTGTCAGAGCCTACCCTATTTCTTCTCTGATCTCACGGTTACTGTTCCCATTAGGACAGGAAGGTCATTCTGTGTCAATGAGTAATTCCAGCACCCTGGTGGCTGAAGCAGAAAGGTTTACTTGTTGCTCATGCCCTGGCACATAGCACATCGGCTGGGGGAATTCTGCTGTCTGGCATTCTCACTCAGCGACCTGGGCTGAGGTTGGCTCCATCTCTGTGCTTCCCCAATTATAAGAGAAAGGAGACATGACAAATTCACTCTCACGGTGATGTCACTGGCCAAATCAGGAGCTGCACCTTGCTTCAAAGGGGCAGGAGAAGTGCACTAAGTGCTGGGGGGGTGAAAAGCTGGAAATATTTGTGGAATGGTGCTAATGACTGCCACATAATGGGAGAAGTAGGTAAATGAGAATAGAGGAATATAGTATTCAGAGGGATGAGGATCTTCCAGGAAATAAGAAAAAGCTTGCCCTTTTAACCATAGGTCTGTATCTAGTTAAACTGCTGCTGGGATCAATTATTCAGTTGTTTTTCCTGTAAGTAGCACTGTTAAGGCTTCTTCTCTTCTGAATGTATTAATGCTTCAACATGACTTGGGATTTTACTGTGTCCATCAGGAGAAAGCAGTCAATTGCTATTAGCAAACCAACTTACCCCAACCAGGGCTTTAGCTTTTGCAATTCTTTCATTGTGGGGAACCAGTCCCACCAGGTCACAGACTTTCTCCAAGTACCACAGAGAATAGCATTCCTGGTCTCCTAAGAGGAGGCTTATATAGTGATAAAAATCTCTTGGGGCTTGGGGTGCCAACATTTGCTGTTTCCCACAGAGAACTTGGGTTAAAACTATTGGTTGCAACTTCTGACTTTTAATAACAACATTAAAATTGAATATAAGATACAAAGCTCCAAGGAGTTTCTACAAAGAGCACACTGAGGATATTTTGGTCAAGGAGAATTCAGCTTTGAACAATGCAATTCCTGTTTTCTAAGATACAAAGAGTGATTGACATGGTTTGGAAGTGAGCACAACACTCACTACCTTAGGTGGTGGAGGCAGCAATCTTTTTTCAAGTCGCTGTAAGTTATTAGAGAATATAAAAACATTTGCTACCAAATGAGCATGTCTGGTCTTACCACTCTTCTTTCTCTTCAGGATTGAGCTGTGTGTGTGTGTGTGTGTGTATTCAGATGGGAGGCCAGAGGAGAGACACAATGTAGTACATTTAATCCAAAAGTTTTCAGTTTCCTAAATTCATTTTCATTTCAAGTATCTCCCTAGACTGTTACCCATTATGATACTATAGGAAGGTAAGCATCACAGGGAGAATTTCCCTACCTGACCCAGGTTCCCTGGGAGAAGTATAATCATCAGATGCCTCATGGATACAATAAAACACCCTTGACTTTGTGAAATTCATGCCCAACTTCATTGTGTACTATCTTGCATTTTTTAAAATAGATGCAGGGATTGGAGTCTTCCCTAGGTGGTAAATTTTCCAGGTCAGAGAAGTAACATAAAACAGAGCAGTTTTAAACAACCGATTTGGTTCCTTCTCCATTAATCAGCCCTCTGGCTCTTGAGCAGAGCACAGAGCCTCTCTGAGAATCAGTTTGTCCTTCTGTCACAGGGATCATCCACCTATCAGATCCCAACACAGTTTCATTGTGAGGATAAAATGAGATGACGTTTGTGAAACTAGACAGAGTATACATCTCTGTTCATGCAAAAGCACATGATCACATGGGATGACTTTTCTGTCTTTGCCCAATGCCAGAAAGGGCCACTCTGGCTCCAAATGCATGGATGCAAAGTCCTTTGTAGGAGAAGCCACAGCTCTCCAAATGATATTTGTCATGGGGATGACTTCAAGCTGGGTGACTTTGTCTGTGCTCAGGTCTATAGACAGAGATGAAACCTCTCCCAGTTCAAAAGAATCCCCATGTGTAAGGGATTTTCAATGGGAGTAGGACTGTTGGAATGAGATCTACATAGCTTCCTCATGGGGTGTGGATAGTTGTCATATTTTCCTTGCCCACAGATGACAAGTGGTTGTTTTCAGATGAATTGAAAGGTTTCTTTAGACAATTGTAAGCAGCCCATTTCCCAGTGTATTAGGGCGTCACCAAAGTGACACCACACCAATATCTTCCTTGTGTATCTGGCATTCAAGACCCTCTATTTGCAGGATCCTGGGTTTCACACTGTCAAAGACAACGTTTTCTTTGGAATTGACTTAAAACTCATTTAATTCTAAAGTTCCCCGGGAGACTATACTGCAGATGTTATCAGCCTGGTTTAAGGGGACCAGGAATGGAATCTTACATAGCAGGTGGATATTGTGGGGACTCTCTCAGTGGGGTGGAGGAGTGCACTTAGCAGGAAGAGGGCATGGAAGGAGGGGGTTTGCTCACTCCTTAGTCTTGCCTCTTGGCTTGGACAGGAGCCCTGGTGAAAGAGATCTTCCTTTGGGAAGGACGAGCAGAACACACAACTTACTTTTTGAAGAGTCTATCTTTGTAAGCACTGGGACTTAGGCCGTTGGAATTTCCTCGTTGTCAAGCCCCCATTCACGTGTCAATTTGCCATAGAGTCCTGCTTTGCGGGGTGTCTGAATGCACAGCTCGGGGTCTCTGCTCACACTTGCTGGAATCATTCGTGGCAGATTTTAGTCCACAGGTCACTTTTCCCTATATTTCTTTGTAAACTCTTCAGCATTCTTACAGAATTTTTTACGGTCCTTAGAGTATTCTTCAGCTAGGTCAGCCCGTAGTGAGTTCCCAGCCTGGGGGTCGTTCACTGGTGCTAAGAGGGACTGGATTACTTGGTCAGTTTTGGTTGTTGGCTTCCAGTTTTCGGCACTAATGACTGGCAGACAGACCTGCCCGTTTTCATTGACGTTCGGGTGATAGATCTTTGTCTTAAATGTGATCTTTGGTGGCTTGAATGGGTACTCTGCTGGAAAGTTGATTTTGATTCTGAAGGTCCCCTTATCATATGGAGGGTTGTCAGGAACAATAAGCCCTTACCAAGTCAATAAATTAGCTTCATCAACCTGGATGTTATGGAAGTTTTTCATTCCACATTTGCGGATTTCTTCAAGCTCCTTCATCAGCCTACTGCTGGCCACCATCTTGGATCTCCAATGTTTGGATTTTTAAAAATATGTTCAATTTAATCAACCTAGATGTATTCTGAGGGGCTGCAACATGCTAGGTGGTATTCTAGGTGTCAGGGATACACATAGAATAGTCTCTGTTCTTTGCAGCTAGCATTGTGGTGGGAGAAACAGCAAACAAACAAATACATAATATTTTCAGCAATAAGTGCTCTGCAGAAAAGCAAATACAGGAGGTCAGAGAATGATAAAGAAAGGGTAGGTGTTGACAGCTTTGTGCTCTTGGGAGTTTCAAAGGTGCTATAAGATCACTTTGAAGAAAAGTCAGTGTTTGCCAAGACCACTCATGCCTCTTAATAGTGTTCCAGGCAGCCCCTCTCTCTGGCAGTCTCAACAATCTCACTCTACACTTGTCCCCATTCCAGAAGAAGGTATTTCCCCACCCCCACCATCCACTTGTCCAGGTTTTCATTTGATTGGTATTGCATTAAAGGGAGAAGGATTTTCCATTCCCCTCTCACATGACTTGCTCTCCAACTCAAATCATGTACAAGGAGGGCTTTGGCCAGCTTAACTTCAGGATTATTTTAACTGGTGATATATTTTAACGGTTCCTTTAAGAAGGAACACATTACAGATGGTCCAGTTGGGATGCAGGTTATTTTGAGACTTCCTGAACATAATTTCTTGGCTAGTTCATTCAAATAAATCATTTATTGCACTGTAAGAGGTGCTAGAATAATGATGACTAAGACTCACTCCTTGTCCTTGAGAAGCCCATAGTCCAGCAAGGGGCATAGACATTGACATAGATAAATTGCAGCACCACTGGGTGAGTGCAAGCTGGGGTGTGACCAAGAAGCTCTGGGAGCCCAGAGGAAGAGCAATGAGCTCTGACTCAAGACTAGGGAAGATTTCAAACAGCAATAATTTCTGATGCTGGACTCATTTATTCATTATTTATCCACTCATACGTATTTCCTGAATAGTTTACATCAAGGGTCATACATTGCAGACCTTGCTTTTTTGACCACTATGTTATTATTTCTTGGTAATTGCTTTATTGAGCTGCAACTTACATACCATATAATTTACTCTTTTAAATAAGTATATAATTCAATCATTTTTAGTATATTCACAGAGTTGTGCAACCATCACCCATGTTAAAACATACTATTTATAAACCCCCAAAGAAACCCTGTACCATTTAGTCGTTACATCTCATTCCCCTAACCCCTCCAGCCCTGCTTACTAGTTCTACAGATTCAAATGTTCTGGACATTTCATACAAATGCAATCATTTAACATGTGGTATTCTGAGACTTCCTTCTTTCATGTGCTTATTGGCCATTTGTGTAACTTATTTTGCCCATTTTTAAATTGGCTCATTTGTCTTTTCGTTATTGGGTTATAAGGTAAAGGCCTTCTGGATCTTTGAATGTGGTCTTGTGAATGAATCCAAATTTACCGAACAAATCCTTTTAATTAAGGGATTTGTTCTGTGAAGTTTGGGTTTGGTTGAGGGCTCACACTTTGGGATCTGAAGGGCCACATGTGGCTGTGAGGCTGCAGGTTCCCCACCCCAATGCCTGTTTTTCTTTTTAAAAGAGTTTTAAAATTTTAGTTCTTATATTTAAAGTCTTGTATCTATTTTGAGTGACTTTATTTTTGCATATGGTACAAGGTAGAGGTCCAAATTTATTCTTTTATATGCAGATATCAGTTACCCCAAAACCATTTGTTGAAAAGATTATCATTACCCCATTGAATTGATTTGGCACCCTTGTAAAAAATCAATTGACAGTAAATGTGAGGGTTTATTTTTGGTGTCTCAATTCTATTCCATAATATGCCAGTATCATTATATGCCAGTATCACACTGTCTTGACTGCATGGCTGGGCAGACCAGTTTTGAAACTGGGACATGATAGTTCTCTAAGTTTGTTCTTTTTCAAGATTGTTTTTCTATTCTGGGTCCCTTGACTATCCACTTAAGTTTTAGGATCAGTTTGTCAATTTCTGCAAAGAAGCCATCTGGGTTTTTGGTGGGAGGTGTGTGGAATCTATGTATCAATTTGGGAAGTATTACTACCTTAACAACATTAAGTCCTTGGTTCCATGATTGTGGATGTCTTTCTGTTTATTTAGCTCTTCCTGAATTTCTTTCAAATATTTTGGTGTTTTCAAAGTGTAAGTTTTGCATTTGTCAAATTATTTGTAAATTATTTCATTCTTTTTTATTCTACTGTAAGTGAAATTATTTTCTTAATTTCATTTTGGATTGCTCATTGTGACTTTTGGGTTTAAAATTAAGGAAATTTACAAATACAGTCTGATTTCTGACTTCTTTTGAAAAATCCTAGGATCTGATTTCCCAAATGGCAAAAGGACCAGAGTGAGTAGTTTGGTTGTCCTTTGTGTGGCCATATATCTTCAAATATGCCCTAGTCTGGCTACTTTCGTATATTTGGCTTACTTCATTCATTAATATCTTTATTTTTAAGCATTGATTTTGACATTTATGATTATTCTTTTAGGAAATCTAAGCTAGATGAGATTCAATGGGAAAGAGGGATTAATATTACCTAACTTGGCTAGGTGCAGTGGCTTGCATCTGTAATCTTAGCAGGGGAGTATTGCTTCAGGTCTGGAGTTCAAGACCAGCCTGAGCAAGAATGAGACCCCATCTCTACTAAAAATAGAAAAAATTATGTAGATGTGGTTGTGCATACCTATCGTCCCTGCTACTCAGGAGTCTGAGTCAGGAGAATGGCTAGAGCCCAGGAGTTGGAGATCACAGTGATGATGACACTACAGTGCTAGATCCCAGGTGACAGAGTAAGCCTTATCTCAAAAAGTAATAAAATTACCAAATCATGTTAAAATACGATTTTTTAAAAAATATGCACCTTCTATCCTTTCTCAAAAGTTACCCTAGGCCCTATCTTACTTGCTTATCTCAAGAATCTTGTTGAACCAGGCTTTACACATGGGATGCAAAGAAGAAACAGCCACCATTCCTGCAGTAAAAGAGATGCAGACATATTGACCAAGAAGTGCCATGTGCGCAAGTATAAAAGAGTGGCTGAAAGTTCATACAGTCTGTACAGAGCAGGGCACAGAGAAGGGAGAGGTCAAGATTGCAGGTAAGAAAGGGAAAGAGGAGGAGAGTTTTTATAGAAGTGACTTTACATTTTGTTGTGAAGGATGAGTAGGCCTTAGACAGATGGACTTAGATAAAAAGGACATTTCAAAAGGAAAGTGCCGAAGAAGGGGTTGTTCTGAATCTTGAAACAACTTGATGAGTTCAGGCAAATGACAAGCATGTAAGATGAGAGGTTAAGAGAGGGGAGAAAGTGTAAAGAGTTCACCAAGGCACTGATAATCAGAGGCCCCGTCCATCGTGCTCAGAAGGCTGGATCTTCTCCTGAGGAACGTTTGGTGTTTTCTCTAAAGTGGGATTCTTTGACCAACTGTTGCCGAATTACCCAAATGCCTGTTAAAATGCATTTTTGCAGACTTGCTGGAGAAGAAGCTTTCAGAGCCCAGGGATGTGCTTCTAAAAATCTGCTTTTTAAGTTTCCCTGGTGATTCTGAAGTTCTCTAAAGTTTGAGAAGCTGTACTTTGAGGACAACCTGTGTTTTCTGTGTGAATGTGGGGATTAGAGGCTGGCGCAATCCACGTGCCAGATACGCACTTCACCGACCTGCTGGCTGTCTGGGAAAGACAGATCTGGAGAGTGGGATACCAGGGACACCCATCTTTGTGAGGGTTATGTTTTTAAGTCAGTGCTATAGTGAAACTCAGGTAAAATAAAAAATACACTGGCAAGCCTTGAAATCTCCAACAGTCATGCATCTGGACCACCGAGGGTCAGAATTGGTCTTATATTCCTGTTTGCATTTATAGGGAGATTCCCTTTCTCTGGGGAAGCCAGAGGTCAAAGTCTAGTTTGGGAAGTAGGATGGAAAGACTGAAGGGATGAACAAAGGGCTTAAACTCTTGCTTTCCACCAGCCAGAATGAATACAGTTAAACTCACGTACATTGAACATGCATTTGACGTGAGACCACTATATTGCAACTGAGAGGCATTGTGTGCCTAAGCTGGGACAGCAAATAGTGGGCCAGGATGAAGAATTGAGAAAAGAAACCAGGGAAGTTGTGAGAATAGTGTGGAGCCTGGAAGCAGGGGGCTTGGCTTCCAGCTGGATGAGGGATTTGAAAGAAAGGGAGGAACTGAGTTTTCTAGTTTATGTAACTAGGTAGATAGTGATGCTGTTGGTTGACACCAGAAATGTAAATAAAGAAATACTTTGGCTGTATTAAATTTGAGATGCAAGTAGAATATTCATGTGCTTATGCTGATTTGGAGGTAGGAGAGAGCTTGGGTTGGAAATGGGTGTGCCGTCAGTACAGTCAGGGCCTGAAGGTGGAGGAGTACATGTGGTAGAGGAGCAGAACCCGGGAATCAGACTATTTTTGAAGCGCCCCTAGTGATTCTAATGTACAGTCAGGACTAAGAGACAGCGACAGAGGCTGAGAAGAGAAGCCATGGTTTAAGAAAAGATGGGGAAAAAAATAAGGAACCAGCAAAGGAGATTGAGAAGGAATAGGCGGGTGAGAAAGAGGAAGGGAGAAAATGTTCCAAGGAAAGCTGAAGTAGGAGAAAGGTTCAGAGGAAAAGAAAAGGGTTGGATGGAGGCCAACAATGCAGATGTCCCAGACAAGTGATCAGAAGAATAAAAACCACTCCCTGGAGTGAACCAGGAGGAAGCCCTTGGTTTACTCAGTTTCGGTGGTGTTGAGTAAGCCAGAGCTTCAGATGGGGAGTTGAGGCAGGAGAGGAAGGGAAGGAAGCCGTGCAATGTCTCAGGGTTAAGAAGGGAATGTCCGTCCTCCCTGCCTTCCCTGTTGTTTGTTTGTTCTTGTAATAAGAAAAGACTAAACATTATTTAAAAGTGGCAGAAAGATCCTGCAGTGTCTTCTTGCCATGTCGGTGGCCTCGCCATTGTTGAACATTTTCTGCATGAAGGTGAGACCCTCGTAATTGCAGCTGATTATATACTGTTCTTTCATGTTTAATAGTTCTTCCCTATCTTTTCACTCTTTCTATTATAAACTTATCAAGTGGAGGTTGTATGCCTTAAACTTATCTTGAATGATAGTCTCCCCTACTCCTAGCACAGGGCCAAGAGCATTCTAAGGAAGCCTTTGATAAAAGTGCATTTACCTTTCATTGCTGATATTCTTTTATTTCTAAAATACTATTTTGATTACATTTGAATTCCATATAGACCTCAAAATTAAAAAAAAAAAGTGCATTTACCCGGACGGTGCCTGTGATTCAAAGGAGTAGGGTGCCAGCCCCATACACCAGAGGTGGTGGGTTCAAACCCAGCACTGGTCAAAAACTGCAAAAAAGAAAAAAGTGCATTTATCCCTAATTAGCAAACTGTGGTTCCTAGAAGTCAAGTGGTAAGTTGTGCTTATTTAATTTTTAAACTTTGAAATATTACTACACACTTATTTTTTTAAAACATAGGCAGTCTAAAATGTAAAGTAAAAAGCTGCTATTCCCATTTCCAAAGGCAACCACCATTACTGGTTTCTTATGTGTCCTATGGACAGTCTTTCTGAGGACATAAGAATATATCTCTTTTTTTCTTTAGGTAATGTGCTTCAAGTTATCATTCCTTAAGAGAGTTGGGATGAGATGTGCCCATAAGCTAGCAATCATGGCTTTTCTTTGAAAACCCCAGTGATTTCTTTCTTCTCTGGAACACAAAGGCCAAGACACACATCCCCACGAGGAGGCTGTTTGCCTCTCCCTGAGATTAAGTGGGTGAAGCTCAGACAGTACGGAAATATTATGACTGCCTGGGGGCATGAAGGAGGCGGGAGCAGGAGTTAGGTGAACTTTCTCCTGCTGAATGGGAAGGTTGTCTGAACACTGCTGAGCTTGCCACTTTCCCACAAGCCCTGTGTGCCTCTAAATAAAGAGCTTCAGTGTCCCCTCTTCACCACAATGTTGGGAATTAGGGTGTGTCTTCTGTCTCACACGCCACCTCCTACAGTCATCAGAGCAGCTTAGATTCACATCTGCTGTCACCCTCGTGGCCCCTAGTCTCAGGACTCTGCCACCTACCTGGGTAGACCAAAGGAAGGGTGTGTGGGAGAACCTCCTTGCCTTTTGGGTTATACAGGGTTCCAACAGGGGACTGCCGACTCTAGAATAAACCTCGATCCACTATCAGTGAATAAGTGAAACTAAGCCAGGCCCTTTCATTTAATAGGCTTTAATTTTCTTTATTAAGTGGAGTCAATAGTGAGCCTGTGACTATGGGATCCACAGTTGTCCTATCTTTATGAGGCTGCTTTTCTTGAGGCCACGTCATCTGCAGATTGGTGTTTGATAATTGAACAAGGGGTATTGTCATCCCAGTTTATTCCTAACAAACGAAACTTCTTCTCCCTCAGGCCTTGGTATTCATCTGTCATCTGCCTAGGCAGTCATCAAACATCTCAACAAAGAAGCGGACAGATTATCTTGATACACTGTCCCTACCCCACACCCCTGCTTTCTCAAAGCAAAGGTTTCCAAGGGGAGTGGATCGTGTGGGTCAGTGAGAAGCTTCATTCCTGGCTGTGGGGTAACTGCAGCAAAAATCAGTTGTGGCTCCCCCAGCAGAGCTCAGGGTGGAAGAGGAGTGGTTCTCACTGCCCATCATCTCAGGCTGGGACTTACATTTCTTCGGATGCTTCTGTTGTATCATAGTGAGGCTGGCAGAAGTGTCATCTGGGTCATTGCTGTAAATGTATAAATCAAAACAGGTTTCCATGAAAAGAAAGAAGCCCAAAGCAATGCGGGGACCACCTTGGAAGCAGCAGAGAAGGTGGTTATCCCGTGAAGTGAGATTAAGAGCAAAACCTTGGAGGAATCGTTCTTTCTCTCTCCTTCTCACCCTAAGACACTAAACATCCCTCTTATCACTGATAACTAAAACCCTTCCTTTGGTAATTCATTTCATGGGACTGAGAATAGCTCCCACTTTGACACTCTCCCTCACAGAGTTCTTGAACCTGATCATCCCTGGAGCATCTATGCCCCAGCTGGCTCCAGTGTCTCTCTGTTGCTTTCCTGTTCAGACATGCAGCCTACTCTCCTCTTTTAATTTTTTTGGATACAGAGTCTTACTTTGTCACCCTTGGTAGAGTGAGTGCTGTGGCGTTACAGCTCACAGCAACCTCAAACTCTTGGGCTCAAGCAATACTCTTGCCTCAGCTTGCCAAGTAGCTGGGACAATAGGTGCCCACCACAATGCCTGGCTATTTTTAGAGATGGGGTTTCACTCTGGCTCAGGCTGGTCTCAAACCTATAAGCTCGGGCAATCCACCCACCTCAGCCTCCCAAGTGCTAGAATTACAGGTGTGAGCCACCACGCCGGGCCTAGCCTACTCTCCTTTTAAAGTTCCCACCATCAACTCCATCACTCAGGACTGTCTCGACCCCCACCTCAAAGACTGTCTGAGAAGCAAGGTACCTTCTCTCCAACTTCCCACCTCATTAGAAAAGACCCCCTATCAAGGTCATTTGCCACCAATCTCTAAACTGGGAAATAACAAAAATTACAGACATGAAGTAAACTGCTGAGCAATCTAGAAGCCTTCCTAAGGCATTGCTCCGGCCTGCAGTGGTGAGTCCTCAGGGCTCCCGTACCCCTCATTTGTCCCCAGGCTGTTCAGCTGGCTGGGCCTTTACCTCCCTCAGTTCCTCCATCCAATCTCCCTCGCTCTGCACATTGGAAGGTTCAGTGGAGCTGAACATTAGATGCTTTATTCATTCTCTCAAACAGGGTGTACTGGGTGCCCACTAGGTCCCAGGCGCTGCTCCAGGGCATGTGGTGGAGAGTGTGGTCTTTATTCTTAAGGTGCTTACAGCCCAGGGAATAACAACAGGCAAACAAATTAACAAGTGAGCCCCATAACCATTCAGTGACTGAAGGTGACAAGTAGTGGCTCCATGGAAGGGTGGCAGGAGGGACCTCTGGGGCAAAGGAGTCAATGCTGCAGAGCAAGTAGAGGGAGCCGCAGGCATGAAGTGCCTTGTCTGGAGAGGGCTGGGTGTATTTGAGGAAGAGGAAGGAGGCCCAGCAGCAGCACAGCACAGGGGAGGTGACACAATAGGTTCCAGGGGCAAGCAGGGGCTGGAAAACGCAGCATGTAGGGTTTATAGTAACACATTTGTTTTGACAATAGATTCCAGAGGCTTTAAGCCATACAGGAGCAGGATCTGATACATACTTGTGAAAAATCACTGTGGCAGGGTATGAAAAAATTGTAGGTGCTTGGTCACCTTTTTGGAAAGTGTGCACTGAAGGACTGGTTGGCATCACCTGTGGTAAATTGATGATTCACAGCTGAGGAAAAGATGACACCCATCTCTGTACAACAAGGCTTCCTGGGAGAACCGGAAGTGTGGCCAGACCTGCTCACAAACTGGGGCCATGTTTAGGAACTAGTGGGGCAGGAGCAGCACCAGCAGCAGGAGAGGCTGGAGCACCAGTGGGGACGTGCAAACGGACTTCTATCTCCACCCAGATGGACATTTGGACCCGTCGCATTGCCTTGTGTGAAAATTGTGAGATGGGCTTTCTTTTTTCTTTTGTTTTCCCTCCCTTTCCCCCCTCCCTCCTTCTTTCCTTCCTTTCTTCTTTTCTTCCCTTCCTTCTTTCCTTTTTTCTTTTTCTTTGAGACAGAGTCTCATTTTGTCACCCTGGGTAGAGTGCTATGGTGTCACAGCTCACAGCAACCTCAAACTCTTGGGCTCAAGGGATTCTTTTGCCTCAGCCTCCCAAGTATCTGGGACTACAGGTGCCCACCATAACACCCAGCTATTTTTAGAGATGGAGTCTTGCTGTAGCTCAGGCTGTTCTTGAATCTGTGAGTTCAAGCAATCCACCTACCTCTGCCTCCCAGAATGCAGAGTGCTAGGATTATAGGCATGACCCACTGTACCGTGCCCTGAAGGGCTTTCTAATATACTCCTTAAATCTAGCTTCCATTTCCAATATGGTTTATTGAAGAGAAATCTCTGGACATCACTTACTTCCCTCTAGTAGTCAAACCGTAGGAAGTTAAGAGCGATTGGGACAGGAAAACGTGTCCAAAATGTTTCTCGTATCAGTAGTAGAGACCCTACAAGGAGTGTGGCTGAGTGTGACTAACAGGAATCAGGCTGAAAATGACTGAGCTGTTGTCCCAGCTGCGCCCTCCCAACACCAGGCTCCAGGTAACACCTCTGTGCTTAGGATGCTACACAATCTGCTCAGAAGTACCACCAGAAGTGTCTGGAAGGCACCCACGCCCAGCCCAGCCCCTGCTATCTTTCCGCAGGGCTTCTGCCATTTGCCAACAGAGAGAGGCTGGAAAACAGAGGAAAGCTAAACAGGAAGCCTATCATTTCCAAGGAGTGGACAGATCACTTTCAATCAGACCGCTTGGCTCTAGTAACAATTCCAAAGCAATTCTCAAAGAAATACTCTCCCTAATCATCTAAGGCTCTGCTAAGAGGATTTCCTCCCACAGCCTCACCTAGCAAAGCTACACAGAGACTACCGAGTCTGTTGCCTAGGCTTAGCTCCTCTCCAGGATCCTAGAATCCAATTTTCAGCTGTCAGCTTGTTATTTCCTGGATACCCCACCAGTGTCTTGCAGTCAACAGGTCCCAAACCGAGTCATTATTTTCCCTCTCCTGGCTTTCCTGTTTCTCTGGATGGCATTACTGTTCCCTCTGCTACCCTGGCTGGAAACGTCTGAGTGAGTCATCCCTGACTCATCCCTCTCTCTTATTCTCTGTATCAAATCATCTGCCGAATCCTGTAATGTCTATTTCCGTGATGTCACTTGAATCTGTCCCCTCCTTCCTATTGCTACCATCCCTCCTCAGTGTGGGTTGTCATTACTTCCCTCTCGATGGGATCATCCAAACTTACTCCTCACTATTAACTCATCTTCATGCTGCTTCTGACTTAAAGTCTCCTCAAGCACTGATCTGGTCACGTCGCGCTCCTGCCAGCATTCTGACATGACTCCTCACTGCTGCCACATGAATTATAAACTGTCTTTTAGCTTTACAAGCCACGACTCCTTTTCCAATAGTCCATTTTCAAGCTCACCTTACTGATTACTGCCATGGCACATGACTTTTTCCTTTTCTTGAATCCCCTTAATATTTAAATCATCTTGCAAAAGATTCTGAGATCTTCTATTATCCCATTCTGGATCATATGCATTTGTGTGCTTGTTGTATCTCCATAGAAGATCTGATATTCTTGGGTTATTTATCTCATGTTTATTTGTGCTTCCTCTAATATTTGGGCATTGGTATCTACCAAGTATAGTTCTAAAAGCTTTGTGTGTATGAAATAACTTAGCTCTCATAAAGATTCTAACTGTATCCTTATAGGCGAAAAGCCTATATGTGCTTTTAAACACATTCATTCTGTGAGAACAGGTTTGAAGTTTTTTTAGTGAGTTGGGAAGGGGAGACACGGATAGAAGTCCATTTTGACCTTAGGCCATCTCATGCAGAAGGTAATACTTCTGTGAACAAAGGCTTGGTCCTGGGGGCAGGGCTTGCAAGGTCTTCTGTATATCTTAGGAATCTCCACCACTCCTAAAGAATGAATAACCGCCTCCGGATGGTCTGTTAAGGTTCTAGCATGCAAGCAGCTTATTCTCCCAGAGTTTGCTTTGTGGCGTCGATTTAGTTTTAGATGTAATGATGGTAAAAGATAATAGTTAATGGAGTACTGTGTTAGTTGATCAATAGACAGGTGGGCACCAGGTGGTGATGGCCTGGTCATGAGGTGGTCAGGTGATGATCAGGAGAATCAAGTCACCAGGTTTTAGATGGATGATGTATACGTCATAAGAATATTGATTAATAGTGTATACGTGTAGTATGGGCTATATAACCTGTGTTAAAATAAAGTTTTCTTGCTACCTGCCTAAGAGAGCTCGTAGCCTCCCTTATTCCATACCATTCCTTCAGCAGGTCTTAGCCTCTGTGACATCACTGTGCACCCCAGATTCCAGCAACATATCCCCACTTTACCAAAGACAAAACTGTGATGCAGAAAAGCTGAATAACTTGCTGAGGCTCTGTAACCAAGAAATGGCAGAGCCAGGATGCAAATTCGCATGGTCTAGCCCCCGAGCCCATGTTCTTAACCACCACTGAATCCACATGCATCTGTGTTACTTGCGATCTTGATATTATAGCTTGGATTTAGCTGATGTCTTATAACTGAATCAAAGATTAATGGTCAGAATGTCAGTAGTAGGCAGGGTGTGCAAATGTAACTTGATGTCAGGAGCTGATTTAAGGTGCTTCCCAGGAAGTCGCTATGAAGTCAAGAGATGGATTCATGGTATGTTTTTCCTACTTGTTCTTTTTTTTTTTTTTCTTATTCCAGTACATGGGCTGTATTGAAGTGCTGCAATCAATGAGGTCATTGGATTTTGGAATGAGAACCCAAGTTACAAGGTAAGAGCCCCCAAAATGGAAGGGGCTTTGAGGACTGTAGTTTAAAGTCACAATGTTTTCTCTTGCAGGAATTTCGTGGAAGCCTTCAAAGTTATTATGCATTTTTATTCATATGGCTAAGAGGTAGGACATAGCCCTTTGACCTTGGATGAGTAGCTTTTATCTAGCATGTGAAGGATTTCCCAATTATGTGGCAGAGCATCTGTGTTTCATATGAGGGCTACGAAGATGATACAGTCTACCCAAATGTCTGCTTCCCAGATACCAAAAGTATTTAAAATTATGCCTGGAAATAGGAGATTGCAGAATCTCAGATCTGTCAAGGAAATAGTCAAAAACAAGACCAGGCAAGAACTTTTGACATTGGAAAGCCCAAGCTCTCCCCATTTGTACCATCCTTGAACATGAGAACCTACCTATTCCTTGTCTGGGTCTCTTTCCTCTACGTACAGTGAACTAGATGGAAGAATTGAACCAGAGGAGCCTTCCCCAGAGTGGCTCCCATAAACTTAGGGGAAGAAACCGGAATCCTTGTTATGCAAGGATAGGAGCAGAAACCCAGGGCATGGTTCATTAAAGTCAAATTCACAGTGAGGATAGAAAAAAGAATAAGGGAGTGCTGATACTGGTAACTAGAGAAATTTTGAGGTGAAGGAGATTCATGTGGGAGGACTGGATTGACACGAGTGGTTTAGAATGAAGGTGGAGGCCTCTGTTGTATGTGGTGCCAAATGTGTCTCAGGTGTGAGCCCTACTGCCTATTTGGACCCGTGATTGCAGACCCCCTGTTTTGAAGGTGAGAGTATAGTATAAATGACTATCCTATGTATTCCTAGGGTTCCTTGGAATGCACTCGAGGAAATGCAGATTTGGCCTCTTTGGCTGATAATGCATTCAAATCTGTCTTTCCAAACTTCTTTGCACCCTTGGTGTTCCTTCTGGAGTCTCAATACCTATCTCAGTTGCTGGCCAATGGCAGAGGCTGAGCAGATATTTATTAAATAAATGCATAGCTTCGCCTGCCTACACTTCTAGTATTTGGAGGAGGCTACAACATTTCTTTTCCGCCTTAAGTCTACTCTTTTACGTTCTCAGTCCCTTCAGTTATCCTTCAGGAGACATGGTTTCTAGATTACTTCCTACCCTATGAGACCACTTTGGACATAGTTCTGGCCTTTTTTCATGTTGGTGATTCTTAATCAATATGAAAACCCTCCTTCAATCCTGAGCAGGCTTCATACAGATGGGAGAAAGAGGGCTGATACCCCAGGTGCCTGGAATGGGGGGTACAGGACAAAGGAATGCCCACTACCCTACCTGAAGTCAGAAGACTCCAGAGACCAGTGGTCTGAGGACCTTATCCAGGACCTTATTAGGGCCTGAAAACAGCAGAGCTGACTTCCATATGCCAAGGGCAGATATTAGTCTCCTTGCTTCAGAATTGTATGCTCTAGGTCACCCTTCCTAACTTCCTGAACCATTTCCCTGGGGCTCGTAGAGTTTGAAATGCTGTGTCTTATAAGTCCTCTCATGTGGCAGCAGACCTGGGATCCCTTGACCCTGAAAGGAGGAGGAGAAAACTACCAAAATGTTAGATATAAGAGAAAAGATATAAAATATGTTACCTCTTACCTTAAGAAATTAGCAAAAATCTAAATTTACTGAACAGAAAAATTATCATTGCAGAATTCACCTTTGGGTTCCTTTAAGTAGTGAACTCCTTGCTGGCATTTGAAATAAAATTTGTTATGCACCAAAATTGTTTTTATATTTTTTCCTAGGAGCTCATGTATTTCTGAAAACAAAGGGTGATCCTTAAAATCTTCTTTGAAACTTTAGGTCCTGTGGGATAGTCTACAAGTGGATATAAGTTTGAGTGTTAAAACACAAGAGCTCCTTTCTCCACATATGTTTTCATAACTAGATGGAGTATTTTGTTTGAGTACGGGATCTTTAGGCCTTCCTTTGACCTTGACCTTGGATGGGCACTTAAAGTGTGTATCTCAAAGTGAAGTGAGTGTTACTGCCCCCGAGGAGATGGTTTCATTGTTGTTATGTGACCAGAATAAGTATGTGGTTCACTTTCCCTCCAGCCTATTTCCCACC
Organism: Arctocebus calabarensis; assembly: GCA_963573935.1. Classification (NCBI taxonomy): domain Eukaryota; kingdom Metazoa; phylum Chordata; class Mammalia; order Primates; family Lorisidae; genus Arctocebus; species Arctocebus calabarensis. Next base: position 16,316 of record CAUYON010084297.1, on the reverse strand, counting down.
CTGCTTCCCAAATTTTTACTTTTTTTTTTTTTCAGACAGAGTCTGACAATCTCACCCTTAGTAGAGTGCTCTGGCATCACACCTTACAGCAACCTCAAACTCTTGGGCTTAAGCAATTCTCTTGCCTCAGCCTCTTAAGTAGCTGGGACTATAAGTGCCACCACAATGCCTGGATATTTTTTGTTGTTGTTGCAGTTGTCATTATTGTTTTAGCTGGCTGGGTTCGAACCTGCCAGCCTTGGTGTATGTGGCCAACGCCCTACCCACTGAGCTATGGGTGTCACCCAATTTTTTACTTTTCTTACTTCTCTTTTAGTTTTTCCTTTTTCTTTCTCTCCTTGTTCCTGATCCTTCTCTGTATTTTGGATGTTCAACCGCTATTCCAGTTGTTTTATTACCAATTGTCCTGAATGTTATCATGAATCTGTTTTCAATTTTTTTAGTTTAAAATTTCATGTATTCATAAAGTTTCTTCGTTTAGTTCATAGTCCTTTTTAATTCAAGAAAAACGTTTCAGTGGACAAGTTAGGATTCCAAAAGGAAGAACTTTATTTTGTGTGACCACAGCTCTCTCCAGACATGTACCAATGCACATAAGATCACAGATGTGAACGCAGATAAATTAGTGTAAATAATTGCTGCTACATATACCTAGAAATTGGAAGCTGATGTCCCATCCATGGTACACATCTCACCATTTCCATGTTCTAAATAATAGGGACATGACAACATAAAATTCCTGGTAATAAAGGAAGTGTTATAATTAAGATACACCAGTCGGGTCAGCAATTTGAAACAGTACAAAGATAAAGTAGAATTCTTGTCTTTGTGAGAGAGACCTTTCTGCCAACTGTTTAGGGGCTGAGTCCACAGACCGAGAACACAGAAAGTGCTCAAATGACAGCAGGAAGAAAGAAAAAGGCAAAAGGCCATTTATTTTCTTAGCAATTGCTTGGACTGCATCCCTCTCAAAGCTCTCATCACACTTCTCCACCTTGACTTAGTCCCTGGGGGAGGCCCTTGAGTGGCTTTTACTGTTTTTTCTCCACTAATTCTCACTCAGGCATTCATCCCCTTGACTGATTCTGGACCAGATCTCAATTTTTAGTAAGAGACTATTCATGCAAAAGGGCAAAGGAGGAGGTTTTTCCTGACAGAAAAGAGAAACAAGATCATTAGGAAACAAAGGCTCATAGCCACAGTTGTTTTCAAAATGTCTGGAACAGTATCAAAAGGACATAAGAGAAGGAGGAAGGAGAAACTCATACTAAGAATGATGCAGATGTTCTTTCTCGTAAAAATCTTGTGGTTTTAAAAACAAAGTTAAAGAAAATAAAAGACCCTGACCTAATTTGGGGTGGGGGTGGGAGATGCAAACACATAAACACACACACTAGTCTGGTCGCTAAAATCCAAAGCCCAGCCTTCCTCTGGTGAGTACCCATCTACACCATCCCAAATCTTCCCTCTGCCCCTCAGGATGCCTCCTCCTTTGTGTCTAGCGAGGAACCTGCCTCTGCCACAGAAGGAGGAACAGGCACATCAGGGCTGGGCTGGTGGCACAGGGCTTGGCATTTGACCCTGAAGAACAGAACTTTACATTTTGATCCCCAAGGAAATCGTAGAGGGGACATTTAGGTTATTGCCACAGTCCATCATTTGCCCCAAGGGGCAGGGCACACTGTTGGCAGGAGGGACTCCCAGATCATTGTCCTAGGAGGACGCTTTTCTGTTACAGTATTTGGTGAGTTATATTCATACCTCATATTTGGTAACCAAATCCACTAGGCTAACAGTGAGGCACCCAGCACAGGAACTGCCCATGCCTGACTCTGGGGTCAGCTGGGAAGCAGCAGCTTGGAGTAAGTTTGACTCCTTGGTATGATTTCCATTTTGAGGGTCTATAAAGGAAAATGGGGAACCATTAAAGAAAGGGTGACAAGTGCTGTCTTTTGGGGTCCTGGCTTACCATTGGTTTTCTCTAGCTGATCTCTAGCTACACACTGTGCTTTATCTATGCCATTCCATTTGATGATGGGGGGCAGGGAACCCCTAAGAAGTGCTGCTTTTTTTTGAGCTGTTGCTATAGACAAGTGGGGTATTGGTTGGTTTGTTACAAAGTAAAGCAACAAGGAAGCAAAGATCATAATTCAGAGGATATTGTAATTGGACTAATTTCCTGTTTGTAATGTTATTGCTCCTGAGCAGTGATTCTGCAAATTTAATTCACTATCTTAGACATTTTGATTCTTTCCCTTCAACAGGACATTACAGGAAGTTCTTTAGCAACAAATGCTTATTTCTTCTGGGTGTGTGTGAGCAACCGTCAGGTGCAAAGCAGATCCAAGATGCTGCTGAACATTTATATAAAGGCCTATGCATGTGGTTTCAAAGAAATGTGACCAGTAGGAGAAAACATTTTCTGTAGGGGTCAGACATATGTATATTAGGTAGCCAAATTAAGATGTGCTTGTTTGAAAACAGGCTTGCATTTATCTAAATTTCCTGAGGATCGTAGGAACAGGATTGGTTATAGCTACACATGGGTGAGTGTGTGTGTCTCCACTAAAACTTGAAGTTGTTGAGCAGCATATGTTGTGTGGATTCTGTGTTGACTTGGGAATGAGACCATAGAATCAGGAGTAGGAATGTAGCTTTTTGGCATGTAAAATAAAGACCCCAGGGTGGAGGGGGATAAAGGCCAAGTCTATTAATTTACCATTCTGTAGAACCCTCCCCAGTGAAGTTCACTGGAAAGAGTGCTAAGGAGAAAAAAATTGGGTACTTTTCAGTTCTAGTTCATGGTGATTGTGCTGAGCATTGAGAACTAGCACTGTAGCTAAGATGTACACAGTTAGTTAAAACAGGTTTTACTGTTTGTTGGTCAGGAAGGGATATTAACTCCAGTAAAGGTCTGGTGTCCCAGGGTCAAGGTTCATGACATTTAGCAGCTGGTACAATAAAACATAACATTCAAAGTTGATCTGGTGGAGATGTTTTCTCCACACGTGTGCAGATGTCCGGAACCCCTTACTGGCTGCTTGCTGTTCTCTCTCTCTCTGTGTGTGTGCGCACGCACACGTGTGGACAGTTGACCACTTCTTCTGGTCTCACGTCTCACCACTCTCCAGTTCTTCACAACCCACTTAAGACTAAGATCTCACTTCTCAGACTTTTGGGATAATTCAAATAGTTAACTAAATTCCTTTTGGAAGTCTTCAAAGATCTAGTAATTTAAAAAAATCTGTTTACAATCAATTGCAAAGGGTTCTAATAGCATGGTAGACTCAAATGCAATGAGAGAGGGCATGACAGTCAGCTGCCTGTTTTGCTCAGTCATTAGTATAATGCCTTTCACACAGCAGATGCACAGCTGCTATTTTGTTTAAATAAACAAGTGTGAGGTCAAGAAGTTTCGCTGCTAAGTGAAACCACAGAATGGGAAAAAGTATTTGAAAATTGAGTATTTTATAAGGAGTTAACATCCCAAATATACAAAGCACCCTTACAACTCAACAACAAAGGACTGTGTTTTAAAAGTGGGCAAAGGACTTGAATAGATGTTTCTCTGAAGAAGATGTACAGTCATACTGTATGATTCCACTTATGGTGAGGGGCTACAGTAGTCAAATTCAGAGACAGAAGGTAGAATGGTAGTTGCCAGCAGATGGGAGGGCAGAGTGGGGGAATTACTGTTTCATGCTGATGGAGCTTCAGTTGGAAAGGATAAAAAAAATTGGGGAGATGGGTGATGGTGGTAGTTGTACAACAATGTCAGTGTGCTTATTGCTTACTGAAAAGAATACTTAAAAAATGGTTAAAATGGTAAATTTTACTGTGTGTATATTTGTTGCATTTTTAAAAAAAGTGTAGCAGGCAGACAGCCCTCAGAATGGGAGAAAATATTTGCAGATTATGCCTCAGACAAAGTTTTAATAACCAGAATACACAGAGACTCAAGCATATTGGCAACAAAAGGGCAAGTGATCCCATCTCAGGGTGGGAAAAGGAAAACTTCTCTGAAGAAGACAGGCACATGGCCTACAGACACTTGAAAAAATGCTCACCATCCTTAATGATCAGAAAAATGCAAATCAAAACTACTTTGAGATATCATCTAACTCCAGTAAGATTAGCCCACATAACAAAATCCCAAAACCAGAGATGTTGGCATGGATGTGGAGAAAGGGGAACACTTCTACACTGTTGGTGGGAATGCAAAGTAGTAAATTCCTTTTGGAAATATATTTGGAGAATACTTAGAGATCTAAAAATAGATCTGCCATTCGATCCAATAATTCCTTTATTGGGTATATATCCTGAAGACCAAAAATCACAGCATAATAGAGATATTTGTACCAGTATGTTTACTGCAGCCCGATTCATAATTGCTAAGTCGTGGAAGAAGCCCAAATGCCCATTGACCCACGAATGGATTCATAAATTGTGGTACATGTATACCCTGGAATACACTGCAGCCTTAAAGAAAGATGGAGACTTTACACTTTTGTGTTTACATGGATGGAGCTGGAACATATTCTTCTTAGCAAAGTATCTCAAGAATGGAAGAAAAAGTATCCAATGTACTCAGTCCTAATATGAAGCTAATTTATAGCTTTCATATGAAGGCTAAAACCCAATTATAGTACAAGAATATAGGGAAAAGGGAAAGGGAGCGGAGGGCAGGGGGGAGGATGGATGGAGGGAGTACAATTGGGATCACACCTACAATGCATCTTAGCAGGGCACTGGTGAAACCTGTTAAATATAGAGTATCAATGTCTTTATATAGTGATCAAGGAAATGCCATGAAGGCTATCTCTAACAGTATGATCAAAATACTTCTGATTGTATATGAAGGACATTCTGCCCTATGATTGCACCAATGTACACAATTATGATTTAATAAAATTATTTAAAAAAATAAAAAGAAAAATAGTAGAAGAAATTAATAAATCTAAGTAGCAAAATATATCTACAAAATAGCAAATCTATTCAAGGAAAAAGGGAAAGGGTAAATTAGGGGGAAGAAAGAGAACATAAGAGCAGATTCAGAGATGTTTAAAAATATTGAAAATCGTGATGAAATGATCATCTTCATGGAAAGGTAAGATTGATTCAAACTAAATCCAAATAGATATCATGTAATTAGAAAAGATACCTAGAAGAAAATTAAAATATTAGGAATATTAAAATATAATAAAGTAACATTGTGACTCCAGACAATTCCAGGAATGAAAAGATAGTACTTTCTTTTCTTTCCTTTTGTTTTTTGCTTTTTGTTTTTAGAAACAGTCTTACTCTGTTGCCCAGGCTAGAGTGCCATCATTTCAGCTTACCTCAAACTGCTGGGTTCAAGCAATCCTCCTGCCTCAGCCTTCTGAATATCTGGGACTACAGATGTCTGCCACAATGTCCAGCTAATTTTTCTATTTTTACTAAAGACAAAGTCTTACTCTTACTCAGACTGGTCTCCAACTCCAGAGCTCAAGGGATCCTCCAGGCTTAGCCTCCCAGAGGACTAGGATTATAGGTGTGAGCCACCACACCCAGCTGAAAAGATAGTTTCTTAATGGGAAATAAATATAAACATCACATAATGGATTAAAAGAAAGAAAATAACTAATTTCAAAAGATAAGTGACAGTTAATTGATAAAATACAATATTGATTTTGACTAATAGCAGTAACGACTATAAAATCTTTCCAGCAAATTAGGAATCTGTTGCTACTTCTTCAACATTTCTTGTCCTATCCATGTCAAACAAAGACAGATCCCTCTAATGCCTAAGATAATGTTGTTTTGGGTCTCAAAGTTTGCTTTTCAGACCAGCAGCATCAGCATTACCAGAAATCTGTTAGAAATGTGGATTCTATTACACCATTCCAGTCCTCCTAAATCAGAAACTCTAGGCACGGTCCTTCCCAATGGGTTGTGAAGAACCTTTCAGACAGTGAGGTTTTAGAACAGGCACATACTGGCTAACAAGAGAAGCAAATTATTAAAATTTCAGGAAATTTGCAATCCAGTTATTAATTACAGTCATTATTAAAAAATTAAACATGTAAACTTGCAATTAAAGCATATTAAAACCAATCAAAGATAATAAATACTCAAAACCTATTGCTTCCTAATTATTTACAGCATGTTACTACTACCTACACTTTTGTGGTGATTTGCAGTATGGTAAAAATACTTTATAATTGTGTACTGTGCCTATCTCCCCAACTCTGCCTTTGGTGACTTCACGTTGGTAGCTTGAAATTTCTCACAATGCTAGTATTTATAGCGCTGAAAGTGGCAAATTGTAAACTTGGGCAATTGTAAACAGTGGCAAATTTGGGTTTCATTTGTGCTGTCTTAGTCCTTTTGCTTTTCTATAAAGGAATACCTGAGGCTGGGTAATTTATAAAGAGATTTATTTGGTTCAAAGTCCACAAGCTATACAGGAAGCATTAGCACCAGCATTGGCCTCTGGTGAGGGCCTCAGTCTGCTTCACTCATGGCCAGAAGGCAAAAGGCAGATATCACAGGGCGACAGCTGCAGCAAGAGAGAAAGAGGAGGAGCTGCCAGGCTCTGTTCCTCGACTGATTCTCATGGTGCTTAAAGTAAGAGCTCACCCACTCCATGAGAGGGCATCACTGCTCATGAGGGATCTGCACTCACAATTCAGTCACTGCCCAGCAGGCCACACCATCACCCTTGGGGATCAAATCTCAACCTGAGCCATGGGAGGAGAGTCAAACAAACCACATCTGAACCACAGGACTTATGCATATGTTGATTGTCTAGATGGGAGGTTTGCAAATTTTTCTGTAAAGGGCCAAATTATAAGTATTTCAGGCTTTGTGAGCCATGTAATCTCTATGCCGAAACTGCTATTGCAGTGTGAAAGCCACTACAGACTGTCCATAAACAAATGTGCGTGATTGTATTCCAATAAAACTTTATTTATACAAACACAAGCACTAGGCTGAATTTTGCCTGTTGGAAATAGTTTGCTGACTCCTCACCCAGACTTTTAAAAGTGATGGATAAAATATTACTAATACAGATTAAACTTCAAAGTGTGCTGTGAAAAGACATCAAAATTGAGAGCATTCTTCTGAATTAGAAAACTTATCTGGTTTAGCAATCACTAACAACCAAGTGGAGTTTTAACATACATCTTTATTGTTTCACATTCATCTTTTTTTTAAATGCATATAAACCAAAACATCAACTAACAGATGAACAACAGAATTTTCATTTATCAGGTGCAACCATAGGTTGACTAAGGATACAAGAGTTTTGCGAAAATCAACAAAAGCATTCTGAAGAATCAATTGGCTCTACAGAATTTGCAAAGCTTTTGAAAATCACTGATTTAAATGAAATGAAGAATAACAAAGGGAGCTACAACAGATACAGCTATTGGTCGAAAAAGTTAAAAAATCATTATCTATAGATACCTATGTTCTCTGCACAGAAAACGACTCTTTCTAAGAGAGTCAATGAAAAACTATAGGAACTCATAAGAAAGCATATCAAAGTGGCCAGATTCAAAATAAATCATGAGTAATAATCAATTTCCTGAAAATCATGAAGAGGCAGCTAGAAAAATAGAATGGAAAAAATAATATTTTCAAATCCAAAAAGCAATTTATATTTTATATAACTTAAAAATAAGCTTCAAGAAATGTGTAAGATTTTAAAAATCTTACCAAAAGTTATGAGAGAAGATTTATGTAAATGGAATAGAAATTAATATTTTCAAGGAAACTCTTTCTATAATTTGTTGTCCTTTTAAACAATATATCAACAGAACTTTAGGGAAAAATTGGCAGTGTAATTTTAAAGTTTCTTAGAAGAATGGGGTGAAAAAATTAAGAGACAAGATTAATAAGAATGGCAAGAAGGATCTTAGACTTCTGTTAGTAGACTGTAAAGGTCCAGAAAACTTAAGATTTAAACAGCATAAGAATTTTGGAAAAATGAGCTGAAAATGTGACATCAAATATGAATTAAAACAGGAAGTTACCACACTTTCCTTACTGAATCAGCAATAAATTAAGTTTTATAGCAAAAGTAATGTCTGTTTGAAGGAAAAATAAACTATACATAATTCTAGAAAGGAATAAGGAAAAATGTCCTTCCACACACTTCTTCTACCTACCCTACCTACTTTTAACTGTCAGTCATACCCATTTTCCAGAGGTAGCAGCTGGCAAATACTCAAAATCAGATGTTTTCCTTCCACTACATCTCTTGTGTACAGACATAATATTTATATATCCTTACTTATATACTTCTTAAAAAGCTGTGGTACATGTACACCATGGAATTCTATTCAGCCATTAAAATAGATGGAGACTTTACATCCTTTGTACTAACCTGGATGGAAGTGGAACACATTATTCTTAGTAAAGCATCACAAGCACAGAGACGCATGAATCCTATGTACTCAATTTTGATATAAGGACAATTAATGACCTAGTACATGGTGTGGAGTGGGGGAAGGTGAGAGTAGAGAGAGGGAAGGAGGGAGGTAGATGGGAAAAGGGAAGAGCAGAAAGAAGGAGGGAGGGGGTGAGGGTCTCAGTTTGAGTCACACCTTTTGGGGGCAGGACACAGTTACAAGAGGGACTTTACCTAACAAATGCAATCAATGTAACCTGGTTTCTTGTACCCTCAATGAATCCCCAACAATAAAAAAAAAAAGTGTAGCTTTTAACTATATGTTTATATCATTATTCACTCATTGAATTCTATTCTAATTTGATGAATATTTAGGCAGTTTCCAGAGTATTGCTGTGGCCATTATTGTTACAACCAACCTGCTTATGCATACATAGACAAATGTACTTTTTAGAACCATCATGAAGCATAATTTTAGAGTAAATTCTTACATGCGACATTACTGGATTATATGGTGCATGCATTTAAAATGTTCATAGACTCTGTCAAATATACCACAGCTTTACGTCGACTGTTGTGTCACATATTTAGCCATTTTTCTATGAATTATTTATTCATGTTCCTAATTTTCTCTTGAATTGTTTTTATTGATTTTTTTTGGTTTATTATGGAAATTAGCCTTTTCTGAAAATATGTATCATAAATACATTTGCATGCCTTTATTATAGTGAATGTCATTGCATAAGAAGTTATAGTCCCAGATAAAAAAATATAGTTGCTCAAAGGAGTTTCCCCATTTAAAGCTCATACTTTATAAACTACCCATAATTTCCTTTGTTATTTTTATAGTTTCATTCTTATAAATAACTTTAATTTGCTTCAAATTTATTTTTATATAAAATATTACACATATTTAGCTTCCCTGGCCCAACGTTTTTGAAAGATACTGGGAGCTGTTAAAAGAGATGTAATAGTGAACAAAAATATATAGGTTCCTATGCCAAGGATCTTCTAATGTGGGGGGAGACGTCCCATAATCATATATCCCCATCAGAATTAGGACCCATGCTAGAAATGAAAGGTATTGAGTGCCTTTAGTAAATAAAATTTTTACTTATCAAGAAAGGCTTCCCAAACTCTTTGAACAGAAATCACAAAGGATGATCTATAATTAAAGAGGTTTGGTTCTGTGGGGCAGGGAGCCTTCCAGACAGAGAGCATGAGTGGAGCTCTGTGGAACACCACAGCAGGTCTAGATAACTGCAAGAAGAACATCTGGGTTGGGGGAAGGATGCAGGGAAACAGTCGCATGAGCTGTAACTGGAAACGTTGGGAAGGACCAGATTAGGAAGGGCCTTGAAGATTATGGTAAGAATCTTGATTTTATCTTAAAATCGCAACGTGGCCTGTTGAGGTTTTCATGTTGAAGGAATACGTAATTAGCTTTGTATTTTGCAAAGGTTATTTTTACAACAACAGAGAAAATGGATGTAAGAAGGCTAATCTTACCATTGCCCTCCTTAATAACTATACAACAGATAAAAGTTCTTCATGGGATGCCCACAAATGCCAAGCACTTGACATGAATTATTTTCTACGTTCATAATAATCATGCAAGTCAGATATTGTTTGATTTAGGCTAAGTTGCTGAAGCAAGAAAAGACCCAAACGAGCAGTTTCAAGAACAATGGCCATTTTTCTCTCACAGAACAGCCCAATGAGTGCTTCAGCTCATCAGCAGTGTTCTCCGTGCAGCCTTTCAGGGACAAGACTCCTTCCCTCTTATTTCTCCAAATCCTGCATTATGTTGTTCTTACAGAGCCAAAGGCTGTTCCATCGTGCCCAGGTTCCAGCGAGGAGAATGGCAAGTGTGGATAAAGCAGCCCCACTGTTTTAAAGGCACTCAAACAGAACCAGGGCACACCTTCTCTTTGCAATTTACCAGTAAGACCTCAACCATGTGGAAGTATCTCTCTCCAAGTAAGGCTGGGAAATGTAGACTTGCTGTGAGTGCCCAGGAAAAAGGGAAGAAATGAGATCTTCCCTGGTTGATTGTCCTCATAAGCATGAAGAAAGTGAGCCATGGAGGACTTAAATAATGTTCCCAAGTTAGCACAGAAGGAAGTGGCTGGACCAAAGTTTAATTTCTTGCCTATCTGACTTGAGATGCTTAACCTTTTCTCTATGTTACTGAATTTTCTACACGCTTACTTACTGGCTTTCAGATATTCCTCTAAGCTGTTAAAAATTCATGATGTAAAGGGAGAGGACAGAACTGGCCCTCTTTCTCTTGAACTCTCTACATCAAGCACGGGCAAACTACAGCTGTTCAGCCAAATTCAGTGTGCTGTCTATTTTTATAAACTAAGTTTTATTGGAACAACGCTCATTCTTTCACATGTTGTCTAAGTCTGCTTTCACACCAAGACGGCAGAATCAAATAGTTGCAACAGGACTACAGAGCTGAAAATATTCAGTATTTGGCTTGTTACAGAAAGTTTGATGACCCTGCTATGGAGTATCTTTGTTCATCCAAATACTTTTTCCCCATGGAGAATTCGAAAGTCAAATATGTTGTCAACTTTTATAAGATGAATAGGAAAGTATGAGATCTCACCTGCTCAACAAAGAGACTGAATATCAGCTTACCAAATAAAGTAAGATATTCTACAATAAAGCTATTTAAGAAAAGAAATAAATGTTAAAATAAGCATTTCAAACGGGACCAAAGAGAGGCAATATCAGTGCCATGCTGAAAGGCAACAGAGTAACTGTAAGAATAACAGAAACACATTCTGGAGCTGTTCCCTTTATACAGTGTTGATAAAATTTGTTAATACCATATGTTAGTCGTATGGAGGGAGGCATGGTCTCTGAATTTTGGAATTTTACCAGCAAACTTGTAAGAACTGAAGTCACAGATTTGCTGAACTGCTCATCTCTATCCAGTCTGTGGCTGAAGGTTAAAGGAGGAGAACAAGAGGGAAATGGTAAAGCTGTCCCGTGTGCCACTTGGATGGAGTGAGGCTGGACAGGACACACTCTTGTCAATCAGTTCTACATGTCAACTTTTAAATGGGGGGAAATGCTGCTGCTTCCTCTGGTAGATTTTGTTTTTTATTACTCTCACAGAAAGATATAAGCGGGTGTCAAGCTATCATCCACCTGTGTTAGTAACAGAACCATACCCCCTCACTGGGGCTGGTTAGATACATCATCATTCATCAAGTCTGATGATGCCCATGAAAAGGAGGAAAAAGAGCAGGAAAATCCGTAGGCCTAAGTTTGCGCTCATTTTTTTGTTTGTATACCAAATGAGTTCATTCTATTTCCGTCTTTGTGCTGTGGCTCCTACACGGTTTCTCTTTAGTTTGTCAGATCAGACTGACGCCTGGGGAATGGAACCTTCGTCGTTGCCTTTGTTCTGAAGGCAAAACCTGACCCGCATTCACACTGGGTACAGGGAAGCCAGGGAAGTAGTGTTTTCATGGGCCAGAGGACAGGGTAACTGAATCCCCACACCTCTCATGACCCTGGGCTTTGGATTCTTGGGATATTTATTTCCCCAGAATGAGAGGCAGAAGATGAAATCTCCAGAGTTATAAAGAGATGAATCATTTCCTTCTTTGTGTCAAGAAGAACCCACTGCAGCTGCTGAACAGCAAGCACCCATCTTTCTGGCAAACCATTTTCTCAGCATATTGTAACAGTGCCTAACTCAGAAGTTTGCAGTGTTTTCTTAAAGCTATGAGAAATGATAAAAAGAATTTCAGCATCCTTCATCCTCAAATTCTTATCATAAACGTATTGCTTTAAGGGAAGCACATGTATTTCTCACCTCTTTTTCATCCTCTCTTCACTTGCCAGAGATCAATTTTTGTCCTTGGTTTTCTTGCCCTCCCCCAACCCCCTGCTTCATTGGAAAACTCTGGGGCTTGAATTATTGTAGCATAATTCATGCGCAGATGCTGTAAGGATACTTGGCCTTCAGGTTTATGCCTAGCTACACCAAAGGTGTGAGTTATTACACAATAATTCACGTCATGTCATGTCTTATTGCTTAATTAACTTTCCTATCAGAGTATTACATTTTTTGTATCAGCAAATGTGACACCTTCCTATGACTTAAAAGCAGTCCTTTATTTTATGCTGTTGGGTCACGAACACTGTGGGACAATTTATTAAAGGTGAGTTGAAATTCGGGGCTGCACTAAAAACCATCATCTCTTATGTAAGTAAAATATCAAAACTGCCCTCTGCATTAGAGGAAACAAAAAGTCAGGAGTGCTCGTCTTCAGTATCATAGTAAAAAGAAGTCTCTCTCTGGCATTTGTACAGATAGAAGAGCGGAATTGTTTTGGTGGGCTTTTTCTCCCCCTGTCCAATATTCTAACTGTTCCAATGTCAAAACATCTGCTATCCAGTTTTTTTTTTTTTTTCAACTGGGTTTAGTTCTGCAGGTGTGATCACAAGGGGGAAAACATCTGTGGTTTGCCTTAGAAAATGAAGAGGAATATATGCAAAACCGGCAGATGAGATCAGCTGCCACTAAGTAACAACCGTCACAGTATTTATTAGCCTCACAAACTCACAAATGGGGAATCTATAGTTGAGGATTTTTCCCAGCTGCACATCCTGAGCTTATATTGTGTCCACAGGTCAAGAGAAAAGTGTACATCGACTTTTAACTTCTTAGGCTCAAGTCACTCTCTGCTTATCAAATAAACAATTGGCTCCTCTGCAGCAAAGGACACTACAAGTTGCATCCTTAGTTCCGAGGGAAATTGTTTTGTCTTCCTTTATGTGATAGTCCGGCGTGGCCATGAGAGGACACAGAAGAAAGGTCAGGAGAAAAAGTTTATTATACTCACAGATCCCGGAGGCAGGAGGCGTGATGCACCCTGCAAAGCTACGTGGGAAAGTCACCAAGGTGTTCGGGGGTCAGAACACAGGAGCGACGCAAAGTTTAGGGTAGAGACTTTATGCCAAGGGAGAGACAAGGCAGGGCAGCACAAGCAGTTGAGGCCTGGCTCGTGTGAGTGATCTGGACAGGCTCTGAGCCACAGTGCTGGTCCCCACTTGTCTACTACCTTGCCCTGAGATACAGGACTATTGCCTCCTAGACTGACCAAGCCAGATGGACAAGGCAGGGCTCTGGATTAATATGCTGCATGTTGAATGTATGATCCAGTAAATCCTTATTGTCATTAAAACTCAGCTAGTCCCCCACCCTCACTGCACTGGCAGGCTGTTCCCAGGTGGAAATGTTTTTCAGAGGTCAAATCATCATGATATAAAGAAACGCACATACACATATTCATAATACAGAAATGCAGATGAGACGCAGTAACAATGGCAGTTGCTAAGGCAGGTTTGTCTCACTTGTTGGTCACCAGCAGGCCAAGCGGAGGGCCGAGATGAGCTGGCTATTTAGCCAGAATAGAAACATGCCGGTTTTTGCTTGAACTTGAGGAATGTTAAGAATAGTAAATTTGGGGATTTTGTTAGGTGGGCTACTCTTATAGGAGTTAGATGATATTTCAAAGTGGTTTTGATTTGCATTTCTCTGATGATTAAAGATGCTGAGCATTTTTTCATGTGTCTGTAGGCCGTGCGCCTGTCTTCTTCAGAGAAGTTTCTATTCAAATCTCTTGCCCACAATGAGATGGGATCACTTGTTCTTTTCTTGCTAATACATTTGAGTTCTCTCTGGATTCTGATTCTCAAACCTTTGTCAGAAACATAAGCTGCAAATAGTTTCTCCCATTCTGAGGGCTGTCTGCTTGCTTTACTTCCTGTGTTCTTGGCTGTGCAGAAGCTTTTTAGTTTGATCAGATCCCAGTGATATATTTTTGGTGTTGCTTCAATTGCCTGGGTGGTCCTCCTCATAAAGTATTCTCCAGGCCAATTTTTTCACGTTTTCTCCTGCACTCTCTCCAGGTATCTTTACAATTCCATGTATTAAGTTTAAATCTTTTATCCAGTGAGAGTCAATTTTTGTTAATGGTGAAAGTTGTGGGTCCAGTTTCAGTCTTCTACAAGGCACCAGCCAATTCATCTAGCACCATTTGTTTAATAGGTCTTTCCCCCAATTATGGGGAGTCTTTCCCCCAGTTTATGTTTTTGATAGGTTTATCAAATATCAAATGATGCTGCTTCAATTGCCCGGGGAGTCCTCCTCTTAAAATATTCACTCAAGCTGATTCCTTCAAGAGTTTTCCCTGCACTTTCTTCTAGTATTTTTATAGTTTCATGTCTTAAGTTTAAATCTTTAATCCAGTGAGAGTCTATCTTAGTTAATGGTGAAAGGTGTGGGACCAGTTTCAGTCTTCTACAGGTTGCCAGCCAGTTCACCCAGCACCATTTGTTAAATAGGGAATCCTTTCCCCACTGAATGTTTTTAATTGACTTGTCAAAGATCAAATAACAGTAAGTAGCTGGTAGCTACTAAGGTCTGGTGGCGTAATTCCTCCTGCTTTGTTTTTATTTCTGAGTAATGTCTTGGCTATTCGAGGTTTTTTTCTGATTTCATATAAAATGAAGTATTATTTTTTCGAGATCTTTAAAGTACGACAATGGAGCTTTAACAGAAATTGCATTAAAATTATATTTTACTTTGGGTAGTATGTACATTCTTCCCAGCCATGAGCATGGTATGATTCTCCATTTGTTAATGTCTTCAGCTATTTCTTTTTGAGTTTCATAGTTCTCTTTATAGAGATCTTTCACATCCTTTGTTAGGTAAACTCCCAAATATTCCATCTTCTTTGGCACTACTGTGAACAGAATAGAGTCCTTGACTGTTTTTTCAGTTTGGCTATTGTTGGTATATATAAAGGGTACAGATTAATAAATGTTGATTTTGTAACCTGAGACACTGCTGTATTCCTTGATGACTTTTAAGAGTTTTGTAGTAGAATCCAGGTATACAATCATATCATCTGCAAAGAGTGAAAGTTTCATTTCTTCTGACCCTGTATGGATACCCTTGACCGCCTTTTCTTGCATAATTGCAATGGCTGAAACTTCCATTACAATGTTAAAGAGCAGTGGAAACAATGAGCAACTTTGCCTGGTTCCTGATCTGAGTAGAAATGATTTCAATTTAACTCCTTTCAATACAATACTGGCTGTGGGTTTGCTGTAGATGGCCTCTATCAGTTTATGAAATGTCCCTTCCACACCAATTTTCTTGAGTGTTCTGATCATAAAGGGATGCTGGGACCTGAACAAACTAAAAACTTCTGAACAGCCAAGAACACAGGAAGTAAAGCAAGCAGACAGCCCTCATAATGGGAGAAGATATTTGCATGTTATGCCTCTGACAAACGTTTAATAACCAGAATCCACAGAGAACTCAAAAATATATTAGCAAGAAAAGAACAAGTGATCCCATCTCATTGTGGGCAAGGGACTTGAAGAGAAACTTCTCTGAAGACAGGCTCACAGCCTACAGACATATGAAAAAATGCTCACCATCCTTAATCATCAGAGAAATGCAAATCAAAACTACCTTGAGATATCATCTAACTCCTATAAGAGCAGCCCACATCACAAAATCCCCCAAACAGAGATGTTGGCGGGGATGTGGAGAAAAGGGAACACTTCTACACAGCTGGTGAAAATGAAAACTAATACGTTTCTTTTGAAAAGAAATTTGGAGCATATTTAGAAATCTAAAAATAGACCTGCCATTCGATCCTATAATTCCTCTACTAGGTATGTATCCAGAAGACCAAAAATCACATTATAACAAAGATATCTCTACCAGAATGTTTATTGCAGCCCAATTCATAATTGCTAAGTCATGGAAGAAGCACAAGTGCCCATCAACCCACAAATGGATTAATAAATTGTGGTACATGTACACCATGAAATATTATGCAGCCTTAAAGAAAGATGGAGACTTTACCTCTTT
>CAUYON010084296.1:0-12025 GCA_963573935.1 Arctocebus calabarensis | reverse complement strand
TGCCGAAGGTGGCAGGTTCAAACCCAGCCTCGCCGAACTGCAAAACAGAAAAATAGCCGGGCATTGTGGTGGGCACCTGTAGTCCCAGCTACTCGGGAGGCTGAGGCAAGAGAATCGCCTAAGCCCAGGAGTAGGAGGTTGCTGTGAGCAGTGTGACGCCACGGCACTCTACCAAGGGCGATAAAGTGAGACTCTGTCTCTACAAAAAAAAAAAAAGAATAAGAATTGATCAGACCCCTTTTATTTTATTCTTGATTTTCTTTTTTTTGGTGGGGGTGACCAAATGTGAAAGACTGCCTTTCTTTGGTATTTAAAAAACTAACCCAGGGCTGGGCATGGTGGCTCATGCCTGTAATCCCAGCACTTTGGGAGGCCAAGGCGGGCGGTTTGCCTGGGATTATAGGCAACTCCTGAGCTCAGGAAGTTGGAGACGAGCCTGAGCCAGAGCGAGACCGTCTCTAAAAATAGCTAGGCATTGTGATGGTGCCTATAGTCTGAGCTACTCAGGAGGCTGAGGCAAGAGAATTGCTTGAGCCCAAGAGTTGGAGGTTGCTGTGAGCTATGATGTCAGAGCACTCTACCTGGGGTGACAAAGTGAGACTCTTGTCTCAAAAAAAATAAATAAATAAAATAGAAACTAAAAAACTGACCCAACTTTCATATCCAGTGCTGTGAGTTGTGCAGTCCTGCAAAGCAAGAATCTGATGCACTGCTTTTAGGGTCTTGGGGACTGTGATGCTTGCTTGCAGCAGCTCCTTCCATAAGCTGCGAAATGACTTCATTGATTCCAGGTGTGGAACTTCATGCTGTGTCTCCCACTGAGTAGGAGTTTAGTGAAATCGGTTACACTCCCTATGCTAAGGAGCTTTCATTGAAGTGATTCCATCTCTCAGTGCCTCCCTTCTGAGCTCCCCTGCTGTGACTTTTCCTTTCAGAAAAGACAAATAGTCTTGTCTTTTATAAAAAAGTGAGCCTTCTCAGCACTTTGGGAGGCTGAGGTGGGTGGATTGCTTGAGCTCAGGAGCTCGAGGCCAGCCTGAGCAAGAATGGGAGTCCATTTCTACTAAAAAGAGAAAAAGCAGCCAGATGTTGTGATGGGCACCTGTAGTCCCAGCTACTTGGGAGGCTGAGGCAGGAGGATCACTTGAGCCCAGGAGTTTGAGGTTACTATGAGCTAGGATGCCACAGCACTGTACCCAGGGTGACAGAGTGAGACTCTCTCTCCAAAAATAAATAAATAAATAAATAGGCTTTTTTTTTAATTGTCAGACCTCTCTTGGTTTGAGAATGCTAGGAGGGCAATCAAAAGAAAGTTTAGAAGAAAACATTTTCAGTCTCCTGCACTGTATTTAAAACTGTTAATAAAGCTGCCCACTTTATCCACTGCCGGAGGATATTTCTCCAGAGACGTCACCATTTTCCATGAAGTATACGTGTCTGGGATTCTGGTCGTGCAGAATTTAGCCAGAGTCTGCCACTGACTGTCTCCTTCTGTGAAGCCCTGAAAGCAATTGAACCATCTCATACCTTTATTCTCTCCAAGACTGAGAGGAAAGACTTTGGTTATCAATTGTCATTCTAAGTGTCCACCAAAAAGCTCCCAAGTGGGAAACAGACAGTAAAAGCTCAAAGAAAGAATTTATTAATACCCAGCACGACTATCCACATATGCGTGTATCATACACTGTCCTAGAAAGATATCTCACCGGCCGAAACAGACCAGTGATACAGATACTCCCAGCATAGTGGTGGCTTAGAAAACAGTTTGTGTGTTAAGTGTGTATTCATTTCCCCTCTGGAAAATCCTTAATAGCTGCAGTGCCCAGAGACTGATTGCATGGAAGAAGGTTTTTCCACGAACCGCGGTAGGTAGAAGGATGGTTTCAGGATGATTCAAGCACATTACATATTCCCTTAGGAGTGGCCTCCTAAGTCCCTCACATGCAATTTACAGTAGGGTTTGGGCTCCTATGGGCATCTAAGGTGACAGCTCAGGCAACCGTGTGAGAGACAGGGAGTGGCTGTAAATACAGATGCTTCTCTGCTGCTCACCTCCTGCTATGTGGCCTGTCCTAACAGGCCACTGGACCAGTACTGGTCTGCAGCCTAGAGTTGGAGACCATCTCTCTTGACTGAGTATTGGAGAGCAAAATCAAAAGATGCCTTAATTCCTCCCCCAGTGGGCCATGTGCTCTTGAAGTAAATCCTGCACTACTCGAAGCTGTAGTAGGAAGAAGCTTTTTCACCGTCTTCTCTCTACAGCATTCATGCCTTCAAAAAGTGTTAAAAAAAAAAAATTAGAACTGGTAGCCACATTGAGTTTTAGAAAATATCTATAAATTCTCCAGAAAAACACCTCTTTGACCTAGGCAACGTGTGTTTCTTCTTGTAGTTGAGAAAAATAAGCCCAAATGCAGATTCTACTTTTTTTTTTTTTTTTTTGGTGGGAAACCAGCTCACATTTAATTGTGAAATTTGAAAGGTGTACAAGTATTTTGACATTTCCCCCATGTTTAGTGTCTGATGACAGGAAAATACCAACGAATCACAGGATTTCATGGGTATGAAGTTCATGGGGGAAGTTTACCCCTTCAGTTCCTATTTGCACAGATTCTAATTCTTAGGAAGAAAGAAAAATGGGGTGGGAACATAAGAAACTCGCAAAGTTTATTTAGTGGCACAATTCACACTTCCTCACAGCATCCTTCTTCCTCTGACCTTGACTCAGCCTCTCAGAATGAGGATGTAGTGCAGGGGGCCTGGTCAGGAGAGGCCTTTCACACCAGAGTCGGAGAGAAGAAAGAACAGGAAGCCGAGAAGAAAGAACAGGAAGCTGAGAAGAAAGAACAGGAAGCCGGGACAATGGAGAAGGAGAGTGTCCTGCGGGCGCCAGGATCTTTATGGGCTTCCAGGTCAGAGGCTTACTTACCCCCAAGGGCCAGCAGCCGGGAGTCACAGGTGTGTCTCAGCTGCATTTCCTCCAAGACAGAAACATCGGATTGGTGATCAAGAGATAAGAAGGGACCCACCAGCTTAGAGGCGGATAAGAGAATTCCAGGCCGAAGGGAACAGCCGGCGCAAAGGCTCCGAGAGGAAATAGTGGCATATTTGCGTTTTAAGCTGAAAATGCCTAATGAAAGGAAAGGTAGCTATTATCACTGTCTCTCCACAGTTATCCTGGGCACCACTGTCCTGGGCGACCTGTTCCCACCAGTATATCCTGGTTGAACTTGGTGGGAGAGCGCGGTGCTAGAATTGGGCCCCTGCCTCTCCAGTGGGACCCCACAGGGTAGGGTGAGGACGCGTCAGGCTTCCTGGAAGCAAAGACAGCACCAGGCAATTCCCCTGCATTCCCAGAGGCCCCGTCGGGATAAGGGAGAGACAGCCTGCGAAATTACGTGCAATAAAAACTAATCCGATGAGAGAAATGCTGCATTATTTTTAAAGGGGAAAAATGTGAATTACAATGGAGACCTCTCTGCAGTTGCCCAGGAGGATAATTCCAGTTTATAATTTTGATCAAGTCAGGCAAGATTGCACCTTTAGAAACTTGTCACCTTGAAGATCTACTCTTTCCATTCTCACCCCTTGCCTCTGTGGACTTTTTTCCCTCTTTCATCAGATTTCCAGTACCTTCCTGTGTGCTCACCAGCTCCCCCATCACACCGAGAAGGGCTTTGCTGTCAGTCACTTATATGTGGCTTACTCCTTTAGTTAACTTCTTTTATACCACGTGTGAAATGTATTCATGCTCATTTGTGGCTTCAGTTAGGCCTTTTCATTTTTAAGCTTTTAATCTCTAATCAGGATTTACATCTCCTAGAAATTTATATTATAAAAGGCAAGATGTGGATTTGGAAGAGGGGGATTGGGAAGCAGAGAAAGGGGGCTGGAGAGCAGAGAGGGGTTCCTAGAATCACCTGGGTCCCGATCGACTGGCCGGACAGAAGCTTTGGATCCTGAATTAAGGGCCCCCAAGATTCCCTTCTTTCACTGATCGTGGTTCTGAGAATAAGGCAGGATCCTGGCTGCTTTCAAGACCTGGACGCCTATTCCCTGTACCCTACATGTGCATTTACATGGGCCACACCCTCCAAATTCACACCCACATACTTCTTCTCTGATTTTTCCTACTGTGTTTGACCTCCTATAATGTACCTCTTTCTCCTCCATTATATCAGCCTCTGATGAAACAGTAATGTTTCTACCCGGCACGGATAGCAGACTATATAATCTTTAACGGAAGTATTGTCATAAAAGTTGATTCATAGCATATATGCAGTGCCACAATTATAGAGACAGACTGGGGTTCAAATCCCGGCTCTGACATCAGCTAAGTAACCTTGGGAAAATCTCTGTTTACCTCAGCGTTCTATTCTGAAAACTGGCAAACCAACCTGATCAAGTTATTTTAAGAATAAAATGAGATCTGGCTTGATGCCTATAGCTCAGTAGATAGGGCGCTGGCCACATACACCGGGGCTGGCAAGTTGGAACCCAGCCCGGGCCTGCTAAAAAACAACAATGACAGCTACAACAAAAAAATAGCCAGACGTTGTTCCAGGTGCCTGTAGTCCCAGCTACTTGGGAGGCTGAGGCAAGAGAATCGCTTAAGCCCAAGAGTTTGAGGTTGCTGTGAGCTGTGACACCACAGCACTCTACTGCAGATGACATAGTGAGACTCTGCCACAAAAAAAAGAATAAAGAATAAAATGAGATCATATGTCTAAAGCACCAATAACAGCACTAGCTGCAGAGTGAGCACCCCATATAAATGTTGGCCAGGAATGTGAGTTACTACTGGGGTGTGTGCAGTGTCATTAAGGTGCTGGGTATACAGCGTGAACCAGGCAGATATGGTGTCCCCTCTCATGGCACTCATCCTCACGGGGGAGGCATAAATTCACCAAATAAACACAAACATGAATCTGTGTAATTACAAATTGTGGTACAGGCTCTGAAGGAAAATTCTCATTTTCTATAAGAGAAAGAAACAGAGATGCAATTTTCACTGGGTCATTCCAGAAGGCCCAGCTGGAAGTGTCACTGAAGGTGAGTCATCCTGAGCAGGAGCCAACCCAGGGAGGAGCTTGGGGAACAGCACCCCAGGTTGAGGGAACAGCATGAGCAAAGCCCCTGAGGAAGGAAGGAGCTCGGTGTACGTGAAGAAGAGACTGTCCCCACAGGACACAGCAAGCCCAGGGAGAGTGGAAGAGATGGAGAAGAACCTCTGGGGGCCAGATTATAAGGGCTGCCTGACTCAAGATGCAGAATTTCAGAGATGAAAGTTGACGCTCTTTCCTTTTCCGGGGATGCTGTCTAGAGGCTCTCAGAATGGTGCAGCATTTGATACCATTGCAGGCTTACAAAACTAGGCTGCCCCGAACCCACAGCAATGGTGTGTACCTTTATACCAAGAAGGTTGGGGAAACACCAAAATCTATATGTGGCGTGTGCAGGCATCAAGGGGTTCATGGTGTGAGATCTAAAGTTCTTACCAGATTGTCCAAAACAAAAAAACCCATCTCCAGGCCTTGTGGGGGTTTCCATGTGTGCTAAATGTGTTCGCGACAAGTTCAAGCATGCTTTCCTTATTGAGGAGCGGAAAATGATTGTGAAAGTGTTGAAGGCACAAGCACAGAGTCAGAAAGCTAAGTAAGAGAATGAAGCTTGTTGGAGTAATAAAAATTAAAAGACTTTTTAAAAAGGATGAACGTGGATGCACAGTAGTAATAGCAGCTGCTTAGAGGGAGTTCGACAAAACTCTGCATTAACTGTTAAGTGCTCTAAAGAAATCGGGGAGATTATTATTGAGGAAAGACCATTGCATTTTGCCTGAAGAGTGTCACTGGTGACCTTCGGCGATGTTATTTTTAGACAGAGGTGGAAAGGGAAAGCAGATTTCCAGCAGGGTGTTAACATGGAGAGAATGGGCGGCAGCGCCACGGTGGGCGTCCCGGACCCGGCGGAGGCCTGGATGGGCAGCACCCAGCAAGAGCCCAGCGGCACTGGCTGAGATCTCGCTGCTTTGCCGCAGCAGAAAGCCCGGGTGGTGCCTCCAAGCCTGACCCTTCTCTCCTCTGTGTGCCCACAGGTATGCCATCCTGACCAAAGCCACCTGGCCCTCGTGGCGAGGAGACGAGAAGCAAGGCGTCCTGCACCTGCTCCAGTCCGTCAACATGGACAGTGACCAGTTCCAGCTGGGGAGGAGCAAAGTGTTCATCAAAGCCCCCGAATCTGTGAGTGCCTGACCCGCCATTCCCCTGGTCCCCTCCTCTGGCATCTTTTTGCATCTTTTGCTTCATGCCTTAAATCTCCTCCAAGACGACTTCCCTTCCCTCCTGTCTAAATAGCCTGTCACCGCCCCCATTATTATTCCTGCAGGTACAGAAGGGGTCCTCGTGGGGCGTTTCTTTTCTCACTTGCTGTCTCTCTCCCCTCCACGTGGTGATCTCTTTGAGGGCAGGGACTCAGTTTTGTACACTATTTAAAGTGTCTAAGCTAGGAAGGAGCTTCTATGTCACACAAAGGAAGCTTGGGTGAATTTGCAGCCTCATCCAGGTGACGTTAAACCTGTCACACACAGGCTCAGGTCTCTTTAAAGGTAGAGCAGTATCCCAGGGTGAGAATTCCCAGGATCCTACCTTGAAGACCATGAGAGGGCCAGGAAAGGACTTTGAGGGCAATGGAAAGTGGGAGGAGAAATCTCTGGGCTTCTAGAACACGACCGCTTACCAGGAAGGTACTCGTTTACACAGAGGGGATTTACAGTTCTCCAACTTCTTAGATGAATTAGTTCAGGGAAACTTTGTCTTTCTTGATGAGAGTGTGGTCACGGTGAGCTCAATGAGTATCCATAGGAAGCTGTGTGTTCAGTTAAGCCCTCAAGGTCTTCTGTCCGTTGCTTTTTAAGTTGGAGAAATCGCTGAGGCTAAGATCCAGCATCTTCCTTTCTTGAGTTTCCCGTAACCATCACAAGACTCCATTTCAAGAGTCAGTGGTGAACTTTGCAAAATTAGTCACCAGACCAAAGGGAAATAATGTGGGAACTCAGAGGGTTGGCAAAAATGGAAACACTTGAGTTTAGGCAAATAAACTGGTCTCCGAGTTAGTTTCTTCTCTAAGACCAGTCACTGCTCTGCCTGCCTTGGAGGATCAGCCTGGGACTCCAGAATGATGGTGGCCGTCACTGAATGGTTTGCTGAGCCATCAGGGTTCCAAGTGAATAAGCACCGCACATAGGTAGAGCCCATTTATGAAAAGTTTGTATGGTAGCAATTTTCCACTTCGAGTTATTTGTAGCCTCACAGGAATTTCATTTCCAAATATAAAATGAAAATGTTGTGTCATTCGCCATTAAGCAACCCACAGAACAGTTCCTGTTCTTTCTAAAATGGGATGGAGTGATTTATCAGTACAGCACACAGCTCCCTCTGTTGTCTTAGACCCGCTCTTTCTCTCCGATGTGTAAGTTTTCATTTATAATTAAAACAGCTCCAATAATTTTGATGCTTTTTTCTCTGATTCAGTTGAGCTTTGGGGGTTTATATCTAAAATCAAGATTGATTTTTTTGGTTTTTTTCTTTCCCTTACTTCCCTCTCAATTGTTTTGTTACCATCACTTGACTGTCCATCCCCCCATCTTCTCACACATGTGTGCACACATGGGCACAACCAGGCACACACACACCATCACCTATTTGCTTAAAGAGCCCCTATCAGGCATCACACACCAAGGGCTTTTTTTTGTTTTGTGCTACTTGTTTTTTGGCCTTACTCTCCTTTTTCTTGAATTTCCCTGATTTCTAACCTCTTGGGCTTTTGGAAAGAAATCTAAAGCCCAGCAAATCTCTGGAATTCCCTATATGAAGCTGAAAATTATTTGCCTCCTCATCCTTTCTGTGAGTCACAGTGTATTTCCTATGATGCTCCCAAAATAGGTCTGGGAAAGGAGAGGGAAACAAGACTTACTCGAAACCCAACACGTAAGATAAGAAACATCAATGAATATTCTTTTTTTTTTTTTGAGTCAGAGCCTCAAGCTGTCACCCTGGATAGAGTGATGTGGCATCACAGCTCACAGCAACCTCCAATTCCTGGGCTCAAGCAAGTCTCTTGCCTCCGCCTCCCAAGTAGCTGGGACCACAGGCGCCCACCACAACACCCGGCCATTTTTTGGTTGCAGCCGTCACTGTTGTTTGGCGGGCCTGGGCTGGATTCGAACCCGCCAGCTCAGGTGTACGTGGCTGGCGCCTTAGCCCACTGAGCCACAGGTGCCGAGCCATCAATGAATATTCTTACAACAAGGGAACAAAGGACTCCGATATTATTTTATTTTATTTTATTAGTTATTTTTAGTGAGGGTCTTACTTTGTCACCCAGACTGAAGTCCATGGTGCAATCACTGCTCCCCATGGTCTCGAATTCCTGGTCTCTAGTGACCTTCCCTATTCAGCCTCCTGAGTAGCTGGGACCTCTACACCTAGCTAATTTACTTTTTAATGTTTACTTAGAGATGGGGTCTCAGTATGTTGCTCAGGATGGTCTCAAACTCCTGGCCTCAAATGACCCCCACCTCACCCTCCCGAAGTACTGGGATTACAGACATGAGCCATCCTGCCTGGCTCATGTTTTAAACATTCTGTCAAGTTGAAGTTCATTTGGGGGTTAGAAATCTGCTCCTTATGGCTTCAGTGCATATGGCACTGAAGGCTGGGAATTCAACAGTCCCTGCCTTGGGATTTGGAGCTTGAGATGTTGTTTCTGCTCATAACTGTAAGTTGGGGCTGTAAGAAGGAGGAGGGTCATTATTATTATTGCTTAATACTTCGTTGAGGCAATCATCTGATTTCTTTTCTGAATGCATTTATCTTCATTTATTCTTTGCGAGGTTTTTGTTTCTAGTCCTTACCTTAAACATCGTTGTTGTTGTTAAATTTTAGGCCTTTTTAATTTTGTGAAGGCGAAAAGTGGAAATCTAATAAACACATGTATATGTAAAAGTAAAAAAATAATTAAAAAAAAAAAAAAAAAGAGGAGGAGGGTCGGGTGGCAGAGATCTGGCTCCTAAGCATCCACCCAAAGAGAGACAACAAATCAAGACCAGCTGCCTTTAAACCACACTCACTTGTTTATTTCTGAACCGTCTTTTGCATTGACTATTCATCATCTTTGCTTTGGGTTTTTATTGGTCCATTTTATATTTTTCCTAGAGAGTCATATAAAGCACTTCCGAGGCAGATGCGAAAGTTTCCTACCATTTTACGAGTTGATCACATGCATATTCACAGAGAAAAGCTTGTCCGTCAAAATGAGGGGGATCCTGGCAGAGACCACCTGGGGTCACTTCCCCAGCTCCAGTATTCTTGGCTGTAATATGGGGATAACAGACATAGGTGGCTCATGTCATTGTTGAGGTGTTTCATGAAATAATATGTGGAAAGGGCGGCACCTGTGGCTCAGTGAGTGGGGCGCCGGCCCCATACACCGAGGTTGGCGAGTTCAAACCCCGACCCTAGCCAAACTGCAACAAAAAAATAGCCAGGCGTTGTTGCGGGCGCCTGTAATCCAGCTACTCGGAGGCGGAGGCAAGAGAATCACCTAAGCCCAACAGCTGGGGGTTGCTGTGAGCTGTGACGCCACAGCACTCTACTGAGGGTGAAAAAGTGAGACTCTGTCTCTAAAAAAAAATAATAATAATAACGTGTAGAACTCTCCTGGAATGGCTCCTTCCCTAGTGGGCTGTCAATACACTCTTGCTGTTTATTATCATCTTCTTTATCTCCAAGCCCTGTTGCATGAGAAACCACCGTCAGTATTCATTGGAATCGTTGCCTCCCAGCCCTTCTCAGTGAACTGAGTCCCAACTAGCACATCTCGAGTCCAGCTCGGATCCCTGTGAAGGTTATCCTCTGCTCCAGAGCTCCCTGGAGAATCCCTTGAGGCAGGAAGTCTACCCTTCAGTGGAAGTGAAAGTAGGGCTCTTGCCACAGCAGCTCAAGCTCTGCTTCTGCAGAAGCCGGAAAACTCATACCCAGGCTGCAGGATGCTGAGCCTGCACCACGTGACGCCGCAGCCTCTGCCAGCTCATTTGACCCGGCCACCTGCTGTCCTCTTTGGAGCAAGCCGGGAGGAATAAGTGGCTAAATGCTACATCACTCATTTGATTGTCACAGAGACCTTAAGCAAGGCAGGGCAGAGACCATATACTCAGATCTAGCTATTTCCCATTGTTCTTCATGAAAACAAAAAAGAAGTATAGGTTCAAATTGTATAGTGATGATTAACAACATGCCCTAGGGATCATTTTATCGATTCATTCGTGAGTCTGAGAAGCTGCTTCCCTTGTGTGTCCTTGACTAAAGCGAATGTCCTTGAAATAACAACAGAAAAAATACTGTTCAGGTTTTGTGGATTGGCTCACTGGCTTCTCTGCCTCCACAGCTGTTTCTTTTAGAAGAGATGAGAGAGAGAAAGTATGACGGATATGCTCGAGTGATACAGAAATCATGGAGGAAATTCGTGGCCCGGAAGAAATACGTTCAAATGAGAGAAGAAGGTATTTAAGTAATTTTGATTCGTTTGTTCAACAACTTTCAAGAGTAAGTTTGAGCTTAACTGAAGTCGTGAGTTCCATTTTATTTTGACATTTTATTATATGACATATAATGTCTTATGTTAAAAGTGTCGCATCATTTAGAGTTTTCTGTGCATTTCCACACTAAGTATTTTCCTCTTTTTTCTGGCTGAAATCCTTCTTCTATTGCCACCTGCTTGGCCATTATAGCCTCAGACCTCTTGTTGAACAAGAAGGAGAGAAGAAGAAACAGTATTAACAGGAACTTTATCGGGGATTACATCGGGATGGAAGAGCACCCCGAACTCCAGCAGTTTGTGGGCAAGAGGGAGAAGATCGACTTTGCAGACACCGTCACCAAATACGACAGGAGGTTCAAGGTACTCACTGACTGCTTGCCTCTGAAGTCAACAGATCACTTGTTTTTACTTTTTCTTTTTCTTTTTTTCTTTTTTTTTTTTTTTTTTTTGAGACAAGGTCTTGCTCTATTGCCCAGGCTGGAAGTTAGTGGCATCATCAGAGCTCACCACAACCTCAACTCATGGGCTCAAATGAGCCTCCTGCCTCAGCCTCCCAAAGAGCTGTGACTACATGTGCCCACCACCACACTTGGCTAATTTTTCTACCTTTTGTAGAGATAGGGTCTCATGCTTGCAAAGGCTGGTCTCAAACTCCTGGCCTCAAACAATCCTCCAGCTCAGCCTCCCAGAATGGAGGATTATAGGTGTGAGCTACCACAACTGGCCCCCTTTTTTTTTTTTTTAATTTATAATTTGCCTTTTATTGTTACCAAGCACAGTATGTTCATTATCAAAAAAGTTAGAAAATAAGGCTGGGTGCGGTGGATCAGACCTGTAATCCCAGCACTCTAGGAGGCCAAGGCGGATTGGATTGTCTGAGCTCAGGACTTTGAGACCAGTCTGAGGAAGAGGCAGACCCCATCTCTACTAAAAATAGAAAAAACAAGCCAGGCATTGTGACAGGTGTCTGTAGTCTCAGCTACTCAGGAGGCTGAGGCAAGAGGATTGCTTGAGCTCAAGAGTTTGAGTGCTAGGGACCATGGCACTCTACTATAGGGCAACAAATTGAGACTGTCTCAAAAAAAAAAGTTAGAAAATACAGATAAACCAAAAAAGAAATAAGAACTTTTTAATACAGACATACATTTAGGCATGTTTAGGTTTACAAAAAATGAGATCTATGGCTTGGCGCCTGTGGCTCAACGGGCTAAGGCGCCAGCCACGTACACCTGAGCTGGCGGGTTCAAATCCAGACCCAGGACCCGCCAAACAACAATGACGGCTGCAACCAAAAACATGGCCGGGCGTTGTGGCGGGCGCCTGTAGTCCCAGCTACTTGGGAGGCAGAGGCAAGAGACTCGCTTGAGCCCAGGAATTGGAGGTAGCTATGAGCTGTGATGCCATGGCACTCTATCCAGGGTGACAGCTT